>PVHY01000965.1:0-182926 GCA_004024945.1 Uropsilus gracilis | reverse complement strand
TTGACCAACACCGGCAGGAGACAAGACCCCCGAAGCCCGACACCAGACCCATAAGGAAAAGCAGCAAAGCAAAGGCGAGGGGATTGGATTGGAGAGGAAGGCCTGCAGCAAGAAAACATGGACAGATCACAAACGAACATAACCTGGCCACCAAACACAATCTTAAGACTGAAAATCTAACATCAAGGGGCGCCGGGACCCAACAACGCAATCCCTCACCCAGAGAAAAGACACTAACATGGGAAAGAGACTAATGGACACAGCACAGCTAATAAATAACAAAGAGTGGGGTGTGAGAGAATGGAGGGAGCACCGGAGGGAGGAGGGAGGGGGAAAAAATATATAACAGAGTGGTTGTAACCCAAAGAACAAAATAAAACTACAATTTAAAAAAAAATAATAAAGGAGAATCATGAATATATATTTATACAAATATGTAAATGAGTACACAAATTAATGGAAGAAAATAACCTTTTTATGTAGTGTGACAAACTACTAAAAAGATGTTTCTGGAGTCAGAAAAATCACAACTTCACAAATATCATAGTACTATTTGCTTTTGGCAAGAATCATTAATAGATCACAAAATAAGGAGGTGGAATTTTAATGAATATTTTTGTATTTTCTAAAAATATTTTCCCAAATTATATTTATCACTTAAGGGAGTCATTAATAGATCACAGTAGAGCAGACATGACTTTTTTTATGTGATCAAAGTTAGTATGAGCAGTAATGATACAAACTGATATTGTTGCCTTTATACATCATGCATTGAGAAAGATATTCTATCATTTCCTTGCCATTCTTGTAAAAGATACAGGGAATTATGATAATAAGGAATTTCTGCTAATATTACCAAAAGTAAACAGCCATCAATATCTGGATCTACAAGTTATTTATGATGTAGCAGTCACTACTACAAAATATAAATTTTGATCTAAATCAATTAAAATATTCAATTCTGAAATCAAACTACATTTCAAGTATTTAATGGTTACATTTGGCTAGCAGAGACAGTATTGAATAATGTACAGTCAGTACATTTTGAATATTACAAAAATGTTCAGTTGAGTAGATTTATCTACAATCCTAGTCAATGCAAATGACCTCTCAACAACAGCAACAGGGAAGTGAGTGGGAAACAAAACCAACAACTAAAACATTAATCTGCCAAAAAAGGTATACTTACAAAGAGTAATGTGTAGTTCAACAAGTGTAAAGACCAGAATGATAGACTATACAGTGAGAATTTTATTTGCAAAATAGTTTATGCTAGTGTTGGAAGAAATATGAGAGTATAAAATTTCAATGCTATGATTATAAACTGGGTTAGTTACACTACAAAGCAATTTTCTAAGAGTATTTTACAAAAGTATACTGTACATTCTAAATTTAGAAACACAAGTGCTAGAATAATAGTTCAGGTACATTCTTACAGAAATCCAACACAGTTTTAGTAAATTTCTTGGTTATTTTTTGTTAGCACAAAGTAAGAGACTGCAGTAACTACTGTATTCATGGAAGAATGGGTAAGTAGAGTATGAATGAATTTTTATAACAGGAAGAAAATCCAGCTAGAGATATAGAAATATGAAAAAAATATATAAACAATGAAATTTTGGTGCCTATCATTTATCCATATTTAAAGCATAATTCCTGCATACTGTACAACACTTAGGTATATTCAGCAACCTATTATATGTGTTAGAATAGATATATGTTAGGAGTATTATGGACTAAAAAATAGAGGAAAATAAAAGTGACATTTTACATACATAAGTGAATACAATATGCTATGATTTGGGGGTATTAGGAGTACACATCTGTTAACATGAGTGTCTCAAAAAAATGGAAAATTACTAGGCTCAATATTTAAGTCAGATGAATTTTCATAGTTTCATCAGCCTATATTTTCATTCATGTTAATTGTTTTTGATAATTTTGCGATCACATTTAATACAAGATATATTTGTTTCATTGACAGAGCTATGCATTATATATAAATATTTAAAAGCATAGTATAACTTCAAGGGAAAAAAAACATTTACTCTAAGCTAGTTCTAATGATATTTTTTAATTGATTTTTTGTGCTCTACATACTTAAAATTGACTCTGAAAGGATCCTATAAATCTGTACTTTTTAAGTACGCAGAAAAACCTCACTGTGTCAATAATTGCCAAAACAGTAAATCCTTGGACATCCAGGACTACCTACTGGTCAAAGTAACAAGTTGTGATAGACTTTCAATAATTTCTTATGGACTAAGGGAATGTATGCATATTTATGATGTGTATAACAGAGAGGTAGAGATGGTGTAATTAATTGGGAAATTCAGTTTACTTTGAAGAATTTATAGGTCTTGAAATGAAGACTTACATAAAGTCTCACAACTTATAATGAATTCTTGAATCATTTTTTTTTATGTCTGAACCTGTTTATTTTTCTCTGCATAGTATTATTGAAAATCTGAGGTTTCTATCCATTCAAGTGTAGCTGAATATGTTAGAAGTTTAGACATAATTATCAACTTCTACAACAAGAAATTTAGGAATAAATTTATGTTCACAGAATTATTCTGGAATCTAAAATAAAATACTTTCACTGGGAAGTAAAACTGCTATTAGAAATTATTTCTCCACAGTTTCTGTTTGCTTTTATAACAGCTGTTTCTTTTTGTGTTTAGTATAGTTAACTTTGAATATGAGGATTGCTTTTCCTCACAGGTGAAAGCTAGTAAGTCAACTGGAGACTCTTTAAACAGTGGATTCAAATCTGGACATGTACAGGAATTGCCTGCCAAAGTGCAGATTCTGATTCAGGACATCTAGACTGGACCCTGAGATACTGAAATTCTAAGATCAGGAAAAATGCTAATAATACTGAAATATACTTTTATAAAGATTTTAAATGACTCACAAGTCTAATGCTTCAGATATATTCATTTGTTTTAGAAGGACTTGAAGATAAGACAAAAACATCAACATCTTTAATTGACCTTAAATGCATAAATAAAACCCAGCTCCATTCAGACAAAGCACAATCAAACTGAATAATCAGCTGATAGACATTCTAGAATTTCAAAAACAAAAGCAGAGTGAAAATGAAAATAATCATTTAATATTGAATTCTATTCATTAAAAATGAGGGGTTAAGAGCACTGACACTGATCATTTAACTAAAGACAGGATTTTCTGTTAACAGTCTGCATAACCATGAAGGGGTACATTTACATAGATGGTGCTGCACATTTAAAGGAAGATCTATCTTTTCCCCTTGAGTTTCAAAAACTAAATATCCTTTATAGTCCTTTTTGATTCTATAAATGACTTTCAAAAATGTATGAAATATACAAATATTTTTGCCTTTTTTCAGATTATAAAACATATTTTGTTGTAGAGGTTTATTCTAGCAAAAATAACTATATTTTTGTTTCTTTACCCTCCAGCTTATTCCTACAAATTGCAGCTACACTTAAAGAGAATTTATATTTTATTGTGTCTTGTAGGTTTTCAGGAGTATCCGGTAAAATCTATAGCCATTTGTCTGTCCAAGTTGGATTTTCCATCATCAGGTAAAATGTTTTATTTTGATGGAAATCATTTTAGTGCCCAAGAGAATCAATTTAGTTCTTTAGAAGAGGATGGACAGTGACTCATAATGAAATATTGATATTAAAGTTTTGGTGACAAGATACTACAAAGTGCTTTCAAATGTATACTAACATTTTCTTTTAAAATCCAGTTCACTAGTCATAAACTACCAAATGGATCATTTACTATTTACTAAAATATGAGCCCTGTCTTAGCATTTCCCATTATTGCTGCACTCTAATTTCTTATTTTATCACCCCACAAGGAAAAATCTTTCTCAAATAACAAAATATTCAGGCAAATATCAATGTAATTACTTCTGTCATTAATCACAGTAGCATTTAAACTTCGAACTAACAATTTGTCAAAAAATCTTCAGATAATGCCCCTGAAGAAAATTTCCATTATTAAGCCTGGGACTTGTGAGTCAAACAACAGATAACATATGCTGCCAAGTAAACAATTGGCTTATCATATTTTAAACCTTGTTGCAAGACCAGAGTTCTCAAAATAAATTCATCAGGATGATATCAACAATTAGCTGTTAAATAGAAAATTCTTAGCTGTCACATTTTATCACTCAATATTGTACTATACATAATATTTAGAAGATAAAAATGTTCTCAATTGGAATGAACTTTCTTTTTTTCTTTATATTTTTCTTTCTTTATATAAAGAGAATTTCCAATCAATCAGCTGTCCAGATATTAAAAGAAAATCTATTATTTTAATGAAACAAATGGTTGTGTTAAAATTCTTTATGTTGCCTGCATCTAGCATGTACTTTATATCAGTTATGATTCTGGATTTGATTTAACTTGCAAGTCTGTATTACTTTGAAATTATATGTCTTATGTATACTATAAATAAAATAATAGATAAATTGTGTGCATGTGTGTGGTATACAGCATGTATGCACACATACACACTTTATCTTTCAATTACCAGGTGAAAGGGTAAACTTATTGTGATATTTTCATTTGGTGGACTACTGGTAAAACATAAAGAATAGTCTGAAGATTTAGGCAACAATTTGGATGATTCTTCCATACATTTTTTTTGTCATTTTTCACTTTAGTTTTTTTTTAATTATTTGTATGTATATATATATATATATATATATATATATATATATATATATAATATATATATTTTTTTTCACATCATTGTGATCCCTGGTGGTACCCACCACCTCACCTCCATAGCTACTCCAGCTGGTTCCCTCCTGCAGTTGTGTACTTTCATTTGGTTGTCCATATATTAGTGAGACCATTTGGTTTTTGTCTTTTTCCTTCTGACTTGTTTCTGCCAGTATGATTTCTTCTAGGTACATCCATGTTACCAAAAATTCATCAAATTTGTCATTTTTTTATTGATGTGTAATATTCCATTGTGTATATATAACACATCTTTTTCATCCAGTCATCTGTCTTGGGGCATTTGGGTTGTTTCCAGGAGCTTACAATTATAAATAGTGCTGCAATAAACATCCGAGAACAGGTGTCCCTTTGTACCCACATTGAGGTCTCTTTTGGTTAGATTCCCAGAAGAGCTATTGCTGGGTCAAATGGCAGCTCCATTTTCATTAGTTTGAGGGCCCTCCACACTGCTTTCCATAGTAACTGGACCAGTTTACATTCCCACCAGCAGTGTAAAAGTGTTCCTTTCTGTCCACATCCACATCAGCACTTTTTGTTGTCTGCTTTTTGGATGTGGGCCATTCTTATTGGTGTAAGGTGGTAGCTCATTGTGGTTGATTTGCATTTCCTTTACTGCTAATGACGTTGAACATTTTTTCATGTGCCTGGTAGCCATTAGGACTTCCTCTTTGGAGAAGTGTCTTTTTAGATCGCCCCATTTTTCAACTGGGTTATTTGCTCTGTTTTTGTTAAGTTGTGTGAGTTCTTTGTGTATCTTTGTTACCAGACCCTTAATACTTGTATGGAGGGCAACATTGTTTTTCCCACTCAGTTGGAATTCTTTTTGTTTTCTCTTTTATCTCGTTTGCTGTACAAAATCTTTTTAGTTTGATGTAGTCCCAGCTGTTTATGTTTTTTTTTTTTATTTTATTTTCAGAGATTACTATGAACACCTATATGCAAACAAATACAACTTTGATGAGATGGACAGATTCCTGGAAAGATATAACCACCCAAAACAAAACAAAGAAGTAGAGAACTTAAACAAACCAATCACTAGCAGTGAGATTGAAGCAGTCATCAAAACACTACCTAAAAACAAAAGCCCAGGCCCAGATGGTTTCACAAATGAATTCTACCAGACATTCAAAGAAGAAATAACTCCAGTGCTACCAAAACTTTTCAAAAAAATTGAGAAAGAAGGAAAACTGCCAAACACATTCTATGAAACTAACATCACTCTCATACCAAAACCAAATAAAGACAGCACAAAGGAAGAAAACTATAGACCAATTTCCCTAATGAACACAGATGCAAAATTTTTAAATACAATCTTGGCAAACCGAATCCAACAATGCATAAAAAGCATTATTCACCATAATCAAGTGGGATGTATCCCAGGGGCACAGGGATGGTTCAACTATAGAAAATCAATTAATATAATCCACCACATCAACAAAGAGAAAACCAAAAACCATATGGTCATCTCAATAGATGCAGAGAAAGCATCTGATAAAGTTCAACACCCATTTATGATAACAGCTCTTGAAAAGTTGGGGATAAAAGGAACGTATCTCAACATAATAAAAGCCATGTATAACAAACCTACAGAAAACATCATCTTAAATGGGGAAAAACTAAAATCATTCCAACTAAGATCTGGAACCAGGCAAGGATGCACACTCTCTCCACTACTTTTCAACATTGTACTAGAAGTGCTAGCAAGGGCAATAAGACAAGAGAAAGACATAAAAGGTGTACAGATAGGGAAAGAAGAACTAAAGCTCTTACTATGTGCAGACAATATGATTCTTTATGTAGAGAACCCAAAAAAATCCACAGAAAAACTTCTTGAAACAATAAACCAGTTCAGCAAAGTAGCTGGTTACAAAATCATGCACACATACATACTTTATCTTTCAATTACCAGATGAAAGGGTAAATTTATTGCGATATTTTCATTTGGTGAACTACTGGTAAAACATAAAAAAGAATAATCTGAAGATTTAGGCAACAATCTGGATGATTCTTCCATACTTTTTTTTTTGTCATTTTTCACTTTAGTTTTTTTTTAAAAATTATATATATTTCACATCATTGTGATCCCTGGCGGTCCCCCCCACCTCACCTCCCTGGCTACGCCAGCTGGTCCCCTCCCACAGTTGTGTACTTTTATTTGGTTGTCCATATATTAGTGAGACACACAGAAGATAGAAGCTTTCCTATACACAAAAAGTCAAACAGAAGAAGAAATTAAAAAAAAAATCCCATTTACCATAGCACCCCAAAAAAAATACCTAAGGATAAACCTAACAAGGCATGAGAAAGATCTATATAAAGAAAACTTCAAAACTCTGCTAAAGGAGATAGAAGAAGACATAAGGAAATGGAAAGACATTCCCTGCTCATGGATTGGAAGAATCAACATCATCAAAATGGCCAACCTACCAAAAGCAATCTACAAATTCAACACAATCCCCATAAAGATCCCAACAACATTCTTCAAAGATATAGAACAAAAATTATAGAAATTCATATGGAATAACAAAAGACCTCGATTATCGAAAAATATCCTGACCAGAAAAAAAGAGAATGGAGGAATTACTATTCCAGACTTCAAACTATACTACGAATCCATAGTAATTAAAATAGCTTGGTACTGCTATAAAAATAGACAATCAGACCAATGGATCAGAACTGAATCCCCTGAACTAAAGCCACACATATATAGTCAACTAATCTTAGACAAAGGAGTGAAAAACTTACATTGGAACAGGACAACCTCTTCAATAAATGGTGCTGGGAAAACTGGAACAAGACATGCAAAAAAATGAACTGAGAAACCTCACACCATGTGCAAAAATCTTCCATACAATTTATTGAGTGAAAGATAGCAGGTACATTTAGTAAACACGTGGACATCTAGAACACACAAAACTACTCCAATTAATAACTGTTAGGAATAAACACTCAGAGATCAGTGGGAAAATTCACTTCAAGGGAGTAAAATTTCTGGAGAGATATAATTTTTTCTGTATTAAAATTGGAGTGTCATTTATGTAAATTAGTCAAAAATCACAAATAATTTAAATATGAATATTACTATATATAAATTTTACCTCTATGTTGATTAAAAAAAGAAATAATGAGTGGGGGGAGTGGAGTGTTTGATACTTAGAAAATAAACAAATTTTTTACATTTAACTGTATATAATATCATCTAACCAATGAGGAGATATTATAGTTTCATATACCTTGCTTGTAAAATATATCATTCAATATCTTATATTTCAATAAAAGTAATAACTCATTGTCAGGGAAATGTGTTGACCATAGTTGAATACTTCATTAGATTCTTTGTTATAAAAATCACTTTTAATAGCTTAAAGTTAATTAGATATCTCGACTAGTATATTTTCTCATGTGAAATTATAGAATTGTTGTCAAAAGACAGAAATATATGACCAATTCATCTTCATGTGTCCATGTTAAGAATAAGTTAATGGATATACTGTTAAAAAAAAAGTCTCTGAAGGGCTGATGGTGTGAACTTAGTTGTTTCCTAGCTAGTATCATTTATCATTTTCAACAGTTATATTTTAATGCTGTTGTCAAGTAGAAACATGGTGTGGTGTGAACGAATACATGAATAAACAATCACAGCAGGCTTTGATAATATAATGTCTTTTACAGGATTTTCTGAACCTCTTCAGTTCTTAGGACAAGCTTCAAATAAATGATCAACTGGGGTTCCAAGTGCCTATTAATAATGTCTCAAGGACCTATTAAAAATAAAACAAAACTCCTATCTTGGATAATGTCAATTAATGAAAAACAGTGTCACAATTATCCCCTTTTATCTATTTGTGATTTTAAGGAGTAGATGACAAGGATCATTGAAATGCAACAATTCTGATAAATTTTAAGAATTCCACAAATAGAAGGAAAAATATGATTTGATTGACTAATTTCCATAGAAGAAGAAAAATGTATTTTCTCACAAGGAAGAAATCCTCTGTGCATGAATCAGTATAATATAATAGAAAGCTCTCTTCTCATACAGTAAGACACATTAAAGTTATCTATATAATTCTATAATAATTATGTCCACTAAATTATAGTTTTCAAAAAAGAAACTGTTAAATGTGTTCAAGCAAGCATATGACATTAATTTTGCAGCATTGTTATTAAAGAAAGGGTTAGAGCAAGGGTGCACACACAAATAAATAAGCATACACATATGTATAATACTATTAGATGCACTAATGTATTTATAAAAACTCTTAGTCCTGACCTCTTAATCTTCCTGTCTGCACCACAGCTTTTAAATATAACATTACTTGAACATTTTGAGGTATTATATTATCCTTTTCTCTATTACTTTTTATAAATCTGTATACTTCAATGGACAGGAAAGTACCAAGTAGAAGAAAACAGAAGATACAATATTTTCCTTCTATTGTTCTGAGCCTCGCAAGGATAAAAACAACTATAGTCACATTCTGCCCACTCAGCACTGCCATAAAAGAGACAGCAAACTCCTATTTAACATTTTATCAAGACTCTTTATATGTCACCATATTTCATCCCATATATGCATTTAATCCCATATATGCAGTTATACTTTTAAATTCATCTTGACTATATGACTTCATGTTTTAGTGACTTTCCAAAGAAAAATTCTTTAAATGCGTACATTCAAATTGTAACACAAATGTGGTATGTGTATTTATTGTCACTGATGCATTAAAAATAGAGCCATACATGAATTTGTCCTCATTTGATAGTTATTTATAATTAATTTGCACAATGACATTGAATGTAATCAGACATATCTCATCTCTCTCTGATTTTTGAATTATAGGTTGTGGTACATTTGAAAAGAAGACAGCCACAAAGTAGGGGACATATTGCTTTCACACTAGGAAAATATTCCTGGCATGTCGGTTGATCTTTGCTAAGATTCCATTAAATATGAAATCTTGAAATAGGAGAAAAAAAGAAATCTTTCACTTCTAAATCAAAACTATTTTATATTTCACTTGTAAAATACACCTGTTAAGGGATAAAAAGATTATGCTATTTAATATTCTAATATAATATTTGAAAAGCACTAGCAGCAGGAAGCAAATCCAAAGTGGCCACGGTGGTACTTTTCTGTTTCTGCCTATGTAAGAACAATACATTGGGTTGTAAAAATGAAAGAATGGAAGAAAAATGTCCATACCCATCTTAATTAGGAAAAACTACATTTTTTAGAAGTTGAAAAGTTTTATATCAAAACAGAGACCAAGAAAAGCATCTGTTGTTTTCTAGGTGATGTCTCACTACCAAACCCAAAAAATAGCAATGAAAACTATTAAAACCTCTGGTTCATGGTTAAATGCACAGCATTCAAAAGTAAGAGGTGCTCATTTTTGTTGCAGTTCTGAAACCAAATTTGAATCAAGCTACAATTCAGAAGAAACAACCAAACAGAAAATCATTAATGTTTTTAAAAGATGTTTTTTTCATAACCTTTCAAATGCTGCCGAAAGTCCCAACATGTGGAAACAAATTTGAGATTTGTTGTTGGCTTCTTGAAAACAGATTTACGATAAAATATTTTCTGAAACTCTGATGTCATAATTTTCACCTGTAAATATCAGGTAGTGCGTCCATTATAGTAACACCAAGACAATGCATTTCAATTTACTATTGATTACCTAGTTAATATATATTTTAACTTTTATCTATTTCTAAATTCTGAGGGTAAAAATGGTTTTAAATATTTAGAAAAAAAAATAAAATTTATATTGAAGCATTGATTACAATATCACAAACATTTAGTGGATATTTGATGTTCTTTTTATAATTAATCTTTCATAACCTTTATGATAGTATTTAGGTTTTACAAGCATTGTTTAATTAATAATATAATGAATAGATGATGCATATATCTTCCATACTAGCCTAGGCTTTATAGTATTAGTTAAAAAAAATAGAAATCTATTTTTAAAAGTAAAACGACCATTTTTCTACATGTGCTTTAATAAGTACATAATTGCTTAAGGGGAAAACAAATTTTTAATTTTTTAATGAAATTTTTCACATGGTTTTAATATCAGTAATTTTAGCCTTAATTTGTGCATTTCAATATATATATATATGCTTGTTAATAATCTATTTTATGTATTAACACCCAGCTTAAAATTTTAATTATCTTAGAAGTTAACATAAAAACCATAAAAATGCTTTGTTTGTTTTATAATGTTTTATCTTATAAGAATATGTTTATATGAAGATTTTTTCTCTTCAACTATGACAAGAATGAATTCCCTAATAGATACATTCTGAAATGCAGTGGTTATTTGAAGCAATAATAAATTTATCATTAAATGAACAAATATATCTAGTTGCTCACTAAATATTTAGACTTGTGCAGCACATAGGATCTTTAATTATAAATCCATGAGCTATAATTAATTACCTTCCTCCCTTTCCTTCATCCAAATATCGATCATATCTAAAATAGGTAATTAAGTGAAAATCCACAAAATCTGCTTAAGAGTTTAAGCAGGAATTAAAAAATAAAACCAGCCACCACTCTTTCACTTTCCTCTAAAACCTGCTCTCATTAGTCAGCCTACTTAATTCAACTTCTTATTCTTTCCCCCCAGTTCTATGGCCACTTTTCCACTCCTCCCTTAGATCAACTGGTGTTCTAACCTTCTGTTTTCCTTCCAAATACTCATGAATACATAGTCACAATATTAACAGTGTCCTGTATTAAATGCAAGCAAATATTAATTATCACAATTTGTTAATTATTCAAAATATTTAAGATAAATTTTAAACACTTGAGGAAATCTAAGAACTTCAAATCTAAGATATGAGCACAGTTAAATCTGGCACAAATTTAACAGTGTAAAGATCAAATTATAAGTGTCTATGAAGAAAGTAAAAAGGAAAATAGTTGTCAATATGCAACTGTGTTATGTCACTGTTGAGTGCATTGAAAATTGAATAATTGGAAAATAGAGAGGAAGTAAGAAGTTTCTGAAATTAATTTAGGAGATGGAACATTATATCACTGTGCCTTCAGAATCTTACAAGTATTGTGAAGGAAAACAAACTGACTTTTCTCTTAGGACTCAAACTCTTTAATGCAGAAAGTGCCAAACTGTATCTGCTACCCTTCCAAGGGTAGAGCTATATTCCAAAATTAAATAAAAGGCAGAACTGACAACCCCATTTCCTTAGTAAAAAGGTTCTGACAACCCCATTTCCTTAGTAAAAAGGCTATAAAAGAGATATCAGTCACTTGGGGGAATTAGGTGTCATTTTGCCTAGTGACTTGCTGCATCCATGTGGGAACAATTGCCATGTTCTTTGTTTAAGCTAATAAAGTTGTGGCCTAAAGTTGTAGTCCATTAGGGAATCTCTAGAGTCTTTTATTGCCTGAGGGGACCTAGAGTCAGTGGTGAGGAAAATGGGATGGTGAAAGATGTTATGTTGCTGGCTCTGTGATACAAAGCATTTGTCAAATGACAGCTTATGTACTGTATTATATATTTTAAAATGACATTTTAAAGATTCAAGGCACTTGGTGTTTATGTGTAGCAAAACAGGACAAATTGAAAAAGGGCCATAAGCTAACATGCTATGGGGATACGACAAAATCAAAAGGTTGTGATTTTCATTCATCAGCATCCAGATTTCATTTCCTTCTCTTGGTAAAGTCAATTTCACACCACTTCATTCATTGTAAGGCACTGACTTTCTGTTTTGAATTGTATGTTTATTTTAAAGATTAAAGATTTGTTTTTCCATAGCAAACACATCTATGGTTTCTATCATTGAAAATTTATCACTATAACTTAAGCTTCTTCACATTAACAAATTCAAAATATAGATAGGATTATGTGACTTTAAAAAATAGATATTGAGTAAGCTACCATACACATTAATTTTTTAATTAATTAATTTTCTTACTTTGTTGTTACTCTTTGGACATTATTTGACTTATCCTCTCAAATATAGTCCCCATAGTTCTTTCACTATTGTAGGACCTGTGATCCAGCTCCTCTATCCCTTATGTTCTTCCTTCCCCTCTCTAGACTCCTCTCCTTTCCTCTCTTCTGCTGTAAGCCCCAGATCTATGGTTAGTTTGTAAATTTTGTCTTAACCATTCTTATTATTGAAGGCATGCAATATTTGTCTGTGTGCCTCTGATTTATTTCACTTAGTATAACCCTTTCAGCTCTATCCATGTTGCTGCAAATGATATGTTTATCATTTATTATCAGGGGAGTACAAATCAAAATCATATGAGATACCCCCTCACAACTGTGAGAAGGGCTCAAAAAACAGGAACAACAAATGCAAGCAAGTGTATATATATATATATATATATATATATATATTTTTTTTTTTAAAGGTGCCTTCTTAAATGTCTTCTTATACTACTGGTGCTGGTGGGGGTGTAAACTGGCCTAGTCACTGTGGAAGCTGTAGGGGTTATTCAAATCCTGAAAACAATTTACCATATGACTCAACTATTAGACTCCTAGAAATCTATCTGAAGAACACAAAGACACTCATTCAAATGTATGTTCCTATGTTTATTGCAGCAGTGTTTATAATAGCTAATCTATGGAAACAACTTAAATGCCCCAAAATAATGAATGGATCAAGATGTGGTATATGTGAATATTACTCAGCAATCAAAAACATATAATTTCAAAGTAATCCTGTTTTAAAAAAATATATATCATATATATGAATATTACTCAGCAATCAAAAACATACAACATTTCAAAGTAATCCTGTTTTAAAAATATTTTTGAAATAATTTTAAAAATAAAACCAAGTAGCAATATATTATACAGTACTCATTTTATAGCATGTTACTGTCATTAAATAATAATCTATAAAGTTTTATTTCAAAAGAGACAATGCATACAATTATGACTGTAGCAATATATCTACATTATTTTTCTCATAAACTCATTTTAAGTTAAAGATTACTACTACACATGTATACTTCATGTGAGGGTTCTATTTTTGGTATATATTCTTTGAGATGTATAAATGACAAGATCTACTATAATTTTAATAATTATAAATAGATTTTCTATTTTAATGGCATATAAGACATAAATTTAGCATAATAAATGCAAATAATTATATTGTCTGTGGATAATAAAGATTTCTGAACTTCTTACAGTAACTATATTATCAGGACAATAAATTTATTAAAAAATACTTAATTTTACATGGTTTATATTGAATTATTTCTTCCTACAGCATAATTTTTACTCCCTTATAAGATGTTCCTCTAATACCAAAGTTGAGCTCAGAATTGAGACAAATGTGTGTTCTTGATAAAAATGATCTGGTGTAGACAGGACCTACAAGAGTTTAAAAATGTCAATTCCTTGATAGATGAGATTATCCCTTATACTCAAAATTCTACCTACACAAAGGAAATGCTCAAAGCCATACTTATTAAACCTAGAGATATGCAAAAGCAACTACCCAGGTGAAGTGAATCTCATTTGCATATGTCAAATTAAGTCCCCAAGTTCCAAAAAAGATGCCAGAAATTTAAGTGGGTTTTAAATAGGTCAGGAAAATCTACTCAAGTTTAGAAGGGCCTCTCAGCTACCAGACAAGTGATTATATCCCAGGCAGCACTTGAAAGCCAGAAACTGCCATGCTGTGCTGAATAAATTCTCCTCAATGACCTTTCCATGACAACTTTCTCATTTCCTATAATGTGGAGACAATTAGGTGTTAAATTACGTGTTTGTGGAGCAAAGAAGCAACCTTCGAAACAGAGGTTTTGCTGAAAGAAGGAATTGGATGAACCTGTAAAAATAGCTTCTACCAAATAATATAGTTGTAGGTGTCCAGCTCCTTAAATTAACAAACTAGAAAACTGACATCCCTAACATTACAGACTTGATGAGTTTAACACCACAATTTTGAATCAGAATAGCTCTGGAAATCACAAATTAATTCTCAGGATAGTGATCCTTCTATCAAAATGTTAGTTTTTTTTTTCTTTTAAATGATTCAAGCTAGCTATTTGTCTTTGCATTCATTCACTTACTTAAGAGCAATTTACTGATACAGATGAGAAAAACTCCAAATAAAAAAACTGGTGCACTGGGTGGCAATTTCCATACTTAAAGAGGTTAGTAAACATACTCTCTACCTTTTACTGGGGAAAATCTCCTATCAGTTCATAGACTTTTGAGAATTCTCCATGTATCAAGTATTATTTTTAGGTGCTGAGTTAAACCTAACTCATTGAGTTAAACCAGTAGTTATAGGGTATAAAAGCTGTCACATAAAAAGTGCATATTAACTATTTCAAGCATATAGAGACAAAGACTCTAATGGTTATACTGAAGTTATCTGAAAAATGGACTCAGAGAAAAAAACTTCATTTGATAGTGTTAAAGCGTAGTCCCCATAGAAACAAGAAGTTTCAAATTCCTTAACCCACCCAAGGAAAGGTGGAACTGAGGCACTAAAAAAGAAAACTAAAAAACGATCGGGGAGAGAGGGAGGAAAGAAAAAGAGGCAGAAGGAAGAAGAGAGAGAGGAGGCATATGTAGCAATGAAATGTGAAGAAGCTCTACTTGTCTCAGGTTTATACATGGGAGACTTGGAAGGAGCTATTTGAAAGAGACAGAGACATGGGTGAGAGTTTAGTGGGGGTGCTGACGATGACAGTTTTTATCTTGATGTGTATTTTGATTTTGCTCTTTTCCTTCCAGACATGCTGGCCTCTTCTTCCCTTTTCCTGTAATTTCCCACCAGAATTTACCTTAGACTGTGGCAAACTCAAATGTGACAGAGAATTATCAGAAAAATAAAAGGAAATTAAAAAAAAAGAAATCTACATTGTCTCTTTTTTCTAGCTGGGTTTAGAGAGAAGGGGAAAATACTTAACACATTGTCTTCAACTTTCCTTGACTTCTTCCTTACACCACAGAGATCACCTCTATTTTTTCCTTTCTAGGATGCTAATCAGATTTCACAGAAACTCTCAATTCTGAGAGTGCTGTAAGAGAATAAGTGTCACATGCACTGCCATTTCCCCTTCACATTGTCTATTAGTTATTCTCAGAAATATTATGCAACTTGTGGAGTTAGGTGGCTAATAAGTGAATATACATGAAAATAAATATAGAATAGACATACACACTTAGCTGATATACACATATACTTAAGGAAACTGAGTATTTTTATAGTTTGCTGCAGTTAGCACTTTTAAAAACAAAGGTCTTGATTTGCATATTATTTAGATATTGGTATATGATATGGATGACTTTACGAAAGTATTGACAACTTGGTTCAAGGTTAAGTAATTCTTCACTGATGGGCAATAGTGGTTTCTGAAAGAACAACCACCTTCTATAATGAAGTTAATCTCTATTGAGTTAATATGCCAAGGTAAGAATCAAATTTGTAAACTGACTTTTTTGACAGTTATGTTGAAAAGCCTTTATTTTTAAACAGAGTAAAATTCTATATAGGTTCAATTATACTAAATTTGGACACTTAATTTCTAATATAATCATGGTACTACAATCCATTTATCAATTTATTCTATAAATTATAGTAAAAGAGAAGTGAAAACAATTTGGTTGTAGATTAGATGTCTGAAAACCATGACACCAATAAATATATGTAAAAACTGAAAAGATAGCTATTTGTTCTTGACTCAGTTTACTAATAAATCAAATTACATGCCATTTTTTAATCTATGAACTACTTAGAAAGTAAATGATGAACTGAAGCTACTGATATTATAAAGAAATGAAGACTAAGTCACTGGTATGCAAAACAGCTGATTGTAGTGCATATTTTCCTGTGAACAATCATGATCCTGTATAGCTGATGATTTAGACTGAATGTAATAATTTGTCATGTCTGTAGTGTGCCATCACCTACAAATCCAAAGTATTATTCTCTAATTTGAAAGGGTCTGATAATAATTTTTATGAACTAAGAATTCTAACTTAAAGAAAGCATCAGTAATATTTTACACAAAATGTAAGTTTTCTATGTATGAGAAGATATATTCAGATATTTTTCTCATCTAAATATTACATGTATAATTTCTTATTTGGGTAGAAATGTACATATTAGAATATTTTTAGTGTATTTGATCAATATATGAGGAAAAGGATAGTTTCAATTTTAGGAAGAATGTGATAGTGACTATTAAAATACAATCATATGATGCTCAGAATGAGTGTTTAAAAAATAGAGATTATGTGTGCTTATTTGTATTGATGTGATTATGTGACAACATATGCGAATGTGTGCACTGAGTGTAACAGCTATGAATACATATAATTGACATTAATAAACTAAATTCCAGATGCCTCATACACCCAGGTATGATAATCATCCATTGCAGAGACAGTCAAGCTGTGAAAATAGTAAATATTTAAGCTTTAGAGGCATATGGTATTTGCTTCAACCCCTCAAGTATGTCATTGCTGGAAAAAAGCAGTCAATGACAGTAATGAGACAATTGGATAGAATGGACTTTAATTTGACTTTACTTATAGAAACAGTTGGTAGGTTGGGTTTGGTCCATCAGTCATATTATACCTATTCTTGATTTACTAAAAAAAAAACCTAACACATGTTCTACTTAGCAAATGACTCACATTTAACATTTATGAGAATTCATTACTTTAAATCACTTTTATACTTTCATTAATTGTGAAATTTAATGACAATTATTAAAAATTAAATTGTTTTTATATCTACATTTTTGTAAAGAGATTTAGATCTTAAAGTTTCATATGGTATTTCTGTAAAATCTAAAGAAAAATATATATGTACTTAATGTAAAATAATTGAGGTTATTTGAATATATAAACATATAAATATGCATTTATAGCAAAATACACAAAAATGGGAATTTTATTATATCACATCTAACTTCTATGCTGAAAATAAAACTCAGATTGACCATATTACTACAAATATATTTAGTTTGTGTACTAAATACACATATATTTATGACATATTTTATGAGTTTTAGCAAAATATTTGCAAGTAAATATTGATATATTGAAAAAAATTAAATGGCTACATTTTGATAGTTTGTAGATGACTTTTAAGAGTATTATAATTGACTAACCAGGATAAGTGAAGTTTCTAAGCATAGATACCGATTTTTCCATAATTTTATTTTCTGTACATACCAGGCTGTTTAGGATATTTTTTGAGAATATGGATTCAAATCAGTGATGATATTAAACTTATCCTTTTGCTCTTGAAAATGATTTTCCTTCTATTTACATTTCCTCTTGTTTAATCTAAGTTTATGTACAGATTTATAGATATTTGAGGGTAGTCAATCTTACAAATAAAATATGAAAGAAATATTTTCTTACTGGCTTGGAGTCTTAAAATATAGTAAAACTAATAATCTAAAGTTTGTTTCATATATGCATAGCATATCTCTTCAAATTGTTTTACCTAAATGGTGTTTAATAGGTATACTGCAACAATGAATTCCTTCAATTCTTGACTTGGGTATGGAAATGATTTAAAGTTAGAATTCTGACCGTAATAAAATTGGGTTCATAAGAAACAACTAAACAATATTTATTGTATGATAATGCCTTAAAATCTCAAATTTAGAAACTTGGAGATTTATTTATTTTCCAGAGAGAACATGTGCCTGAAATGAACTATATGTTAAGGAATATACTTTGAATATATACATATGCTCAGTATAAAAAGTAAAAAGCATTTTTTGTATATAGACAATGTACTTATATATTAAATGTTCTTGCATTATATTTTACAATGCATTTTATTAAATATAAATATTATATTCATGGACTCTAAACCAACTTTTAAGTAAATATTTCTACTTGAGTGTCATTTGACTCTTCAGATGTTAATATTTCTTCATTCATAAAAGTATAGGTGTACAAGTTGAGTATTTTATAATACTTAATTTGAAAATCAAAGAATATATTCTATAGAAATGATAAATAATTTACAATTTCAAGTCCGCTGTGCTATAAACCTGAATATTTGATTGTAGTTCATATTATATGGACTTCACATTTCTATGGAAAATTATTTATCTCTTTAAATTTTATTCAGCATCACTTAGACGAATAAGTTATAAAGGAGACTTTTATAAGTCTTTAAAACATGCAGCTACTCACACTTTTCTTCCCCTTCTCTTTCTTTCACTCAAAATAGTCAAAATGAAATGTAGAAATCAATTCAATCTTTCAACCAATGAAAATAAAACAATAATTAAAATGTGCATTTTGTTTTCAATGAGCAGAGGAAAATATGTATTGAAAGGAGTCAAACAAACCTTATGAAAGTGATGTATTTTATAAATAAAAGATGGGAGAAATGAAATAAGATTGTATACATTATATCTCTATGTATTCACTCACATTATTAAAAGTTTTGCAATATTTAAATAAATGAAAAGTGAAGATGCTTATGCTGAACTGATACCCTCATGTTATTTGTAAGCGTTAATACTGAGTTAGACTCTTCATATAAAGTTAAGATGTCACCTTTCAATTTGTAATTCTGCAATATAAAGTAAATGAATTTAAAATGTAAATATTTTTATAAATATATGATAAATTTTCAATTTTAAATGAACACATAAAGTTAAAAAAATGTACAAACAACACAATAACCTCAAATTTACATTGACATTCTAAATCTAATATTGGACTCAAGTCTTTTTCCTGTTCTTTTTCATTAAATAATATTGATCTTTGCAAATAAAACAAGGCCAAAAAAGGCAGCTGTAAAAATGAATGATTTAATGTGTCTTTCCTCGCCTACTCGGTTATATTGTACACTTAATTACAAACTGCACAAGTTATACTTCACAGTGACAATTCTACTCATCAAGCATTGAAAATGACTGAAAAAAATGTGATTTTTTTCTATTTAATTTTTAAAAGAAGAAATATTACACAATATCAAGTCAATTGTCTTGGACTTTGTATGTAGGATATTCTGAGTTTTTCTTCAAGCTGTGCAAGCAATTAGTACTTGCCTGTTCCCCTCATCCCACAGCATGAAGACAAATCTAAGATCAACAAACAAGTCTTCATTTATCCAATTTTCAAGCTGAGAATTATTTTTCATTTTATTTGGAGAGGAGGTACTTACAAGTATCTTTCAAGCCTTCAGCTCTAGAAATCACTTTCTCCCTCTCCTTTCTTTCACTCAAAATAAAATGGTGAGCAATTAAACCAGGTTGCTATATTTGGTGCATCTAAACTTCATGAGTTGATAGCATAATGATTTTAATAACTACTTTGAGTGTAACATGGTGACAAGTTGACACCTGAGGTTTGTGTCCTGCAATTTTATTTTCTAGCTATTCTATTGTTACACTACAGGAATAGTAATATGATTAGAGTGAATGTTACAATGTTTTATTTGCCTCTGATTTACATCTGATATACATATGTTGTATACGTATTTTCAAGAGTTTCAAAGTAAAGCATGTACTAAATTGGACAACGAATATGGAGATAACATTTTAAGCTTTTGCCTACTACTGTATTTCATTATTTCATTATTGCAGCCAAAACATTTAAACATGATTTCCTTCATGATTTCTGATAGTTCATTATAATTTCATTACAAATAACACCGTGGTATCTTTTAATATCAGCAAATGATTTAACCTATTTACTTTTAGTCACTAATAATAGTCCTATGGCAAAATTTAATTTTTCAGTGAAGGCAAAAATATCTTTGACAATATGATTAGAACCTGGGCATAGTACATGTTCATGTTTTAATGCTTCACACACACACTCAAATAGTATTATGATATGTTTTCATTAAATTTAAACACATACCTCTTTATTTCAATTAAATTGTGTATCTTATAGACTAACAATATCAAATTTCCATATTTCTATTAATAACCACCATTAAAGAGAAGTGAGTTCATGGGGGAGAAAAGGTTTCTGATGGATAAAGGAGTGGAGGCTTACTATGGCAGTGACCTTATAAGTGTTTTCTCTTTTGTACCTACATGGCATTTGAGAACTCGTTTTTCTAGTCTGAGTGGCTTAAGAACTGTCTGCTTACTTATTCAATGCCATTTACTGAGTGACTTCTAGAGATGATAGTGATGGATATACAAAATAATTACAAGTCTTACTATAAATATCCCAGGGAACCAAAGTGAACATTTTCTAATTCCCTTTTATATGAATTTATCTTCTATGGTTGCTTGGTTCAGTGATGATTAATCATTTTCAAATCTTACATCTAGCTTCTTGTTTTGTTATATAATTGCAATTGAAATATTCAAGTACAGACATTTTAAATTATTGATATAAAATTCTTCTTTATATTGAACAGACACATAATTTCATATGAGACATGTACTTCCTTGATTTTTCAGAGTGTCTGTGGCTTGAAAATACACACTCTCAGTGTCGAGTTTTAATTCAAGCTCTACTTATAAATGAGTGCTAATTTCAACTCCTTCAATGTTTATCTATCTCTCCTTGGATCAATTGCTAATAATGTCTTACTTTTTTGTTTTAAACTTTTGTTACTAAAACAAAGGCTGAAATCTTTTGAGTAAAGGTGTGCCTTATTAATTTCAAAACAATTCAAACAAATAATGAAGTTTCTATATTTTTCTTCTTTGATCTCTTTAACTTTCTATAATATCTATGAGGAGGATTCTAAAATACTCAGAAAATATCTAGGAGTAAACACTGAAGGTTTGAAAAATTCACTATGGTCAGCAAACCATGGTAGGTCATATGAGATTATATTAATTTATTCATAAAACATTCATTTAAAAGCCAACTGCCAGGTGCAGTTCTCCAACTATAAATATCTGACATTACCATTTAATCATATTCCAAAACATTATGCTAGTTTTTAAAATGAAATTGGAAAGTAATATCAAAATAATTTTAATAGTACTCAATAAATTTAAATCACAGGACCACATATTTAACATAGAAACTTTGCTTTTTTCCTGCTGAAACTCCAAGTTTCCTTAATCAGTTCTTGTCTATCAAAGCTGTAGAAAGCACCTCAATGACATGGGTAAGTTGAAAGATGCAAATTTATTTAAAGAAACAGATTGGGACTAAGGGGATAGAAAAGTAAGACTCATTGGAAAACTCCCAGGGAGAGGTTAAAAAGGTTTCCCCAGAGAGCTTATTTTATAAGCTTCCTATGGATAGTCTAAGAACTCCATCATTCTTAATTGTGATTGGCTGAAGTCACAGATAGGAAGGATTTTCTTGTTCAAGTTTTGCTCTGGAACTTGTTCTATATCATCCTAATGTCTTATTCATGCTTTCCCTCCTTAGACCCTCGTTGTGTTTTTCCCAGTAGTCTTTTCCATGTCTGACCATGTTCCTGAAGTTTATTTTTTTGATAGGCATCCCTTCGTTTTTCATTACTCATTTAGCCAGCCTAACCTTAGGGGGTAATCTGCCCATGCCTCTGATTACTATCATCAAGTTCTCTTAAACGAAGCAAAAAAAAAAAAAAAAAAAAAAAAAAATCAACTTATCACATTTTATTTAAAAGAAATTATTGAAGACATTTGGACTCAAGAAATTTAGCCATTTTTTTTTATTAGTACATCTACTTAAATGCTGAGAATAGCTGTAAGGAAAAGTTTTTTAAAGTTTTGTCCATAGTTCCAGCAGCATCAACTTTACCTGAGAATAAGTCAAAACTAAAATGTTTGGGACTTGGCTCCTTGTCTACTAAACTCTAAAAATACACATAAAAATACATGTTTTTCCTAAACCTTCAGGTAATTCTGGTGTATTACAGATCTGAATGAAGTTTAAAAAAGAGGGATAGAGTCAATCCCAGAAGATTGTACTGGTTTATTTGTGGTTTTTTTCTTACTCTTGCTAAATAATTTAATCAAGATTTTCTTCCTTTATGGAGTAACTTAGTTCTCATATCTGAATTCATTAAACTGCTCACTTTCTTTGCTTTTCAATTTATGAAAATCACTATTTATGTATTTTTATAAAATGTGTAACACTTGTCTTATACAGCTCTCTCATTTCCATTTGTTTATCTAGGTCCTGTTCCACTTTTGCTATATAATTTCTCAAAACTTTATATATGAAACACATAACAATCTTAGAAACAGGCAGATTTGAATAAATTATAAAACTGTAAGATTTGAGATTCTGCATTTGTAAAATGTTCCTAGATGATGTTCACACTGCTGATAGAGACCAGACTTAGCACCAAAGTAGTTATTTCTAATTCATGTAGACAAAATAAAGTGTTTAAATAATGACATCAAATTATACTACTAAAATCGATTAATGGTAGTCTCTCAAAAGAGATCCAGTAGCAACCCACAGATATGATGTTACTCAGAAGAAGAATCCACTCTCTTAACCACAACACACCAATAAATTGTGAAGTTAGGTAAGGTTAAAAATGGGTGAAGAAAATAATTTTTGAAAGACAAATGGCAAATATTTAGGAATAATCAATACAATCAACATAATTGAGTTGTTACATTACCTCCATTTTCCAGGAAAAAACAAACAAAACAAAACAAACAAACAAACACAAGTCAGTCCCCTAGATGAGAGATTTGGGAATGAATGGAATTGAACTCTTACCACTGAATTGTATTCCCTTTTTATAGGTAACTGTTAACTCACTGAATTGTATGCCCTATACCTCATTCTTCTATTTAACTGTTAATTTACTCCAATATCATTCCTGGGACTTAAAATATTGATTATGTTCTAGCCCCAATAAAATTCTCTATGTTCCCCTGAGATTGGTAAAGATAAGAAAACACCCTTCTGGGAAAGTCAAATTCCCTATTTCTGCCACCTAAACTGCCTCCTTCCTAGGTATGTCCACAGGTGGGAGAGAGTTGATTATCATTTTCTTTAAACCCCGCTGTGCAATTTCACAATGCTAGGAATCAGTGGTGGAGTTAGAAATGGTTAACAGTCTTTATAGCAAACTGACTCAGCTCCAAAATGAGAAATCACCATTCCCACCAAGAACAATGAGAAATCCACCAAAGAACAATATAAAAGATCATCCCTATTCTTGAAAAATACAGTTTTTACCTATGCCTGTGCAAGTTTCTTTGTTGAATACATTCTGGAAGGGGTCCAGGAAAAACCACACATCCCATATCAATTGTATAACCAGGGAAATACTTATTTTATTATTCATATAGAAGGTTTTGAACGATAACAGTTCTGAACCTACAATAATAATAATAATAATAATAATAATAATAATGTAACAAACCAAAATCAGCTACATTCCTTGGGTACATCTGGGTACTAAAGTTGCAAAGTTCAACCATCACCCCAAAACTTGGAGTAATGAAACTAATATTTATATATCTGGAGCACCCATCTCTGGAGTAATAGTGGTTTGATAGCTTAAATAGCAATTTTGATGAATTGCTAGATGTGAGAGTGAAAAGTTCCTGGAGGAGAGGAGGTTAGTCTTCATGCATCCATGGTGACTACCTATGGAATGAAACGAGATTCACCTATGAAAGAGCCTTAAATATTCTTAAACTCTTTGGGATATTTTATGTAATAAAGGCCCATTTAAATGGGGAAAAACTAGGACATAGTTTAATTTCACCTGAGAAAATGGCATTTCCCCAATCCCAACCCCTTTAATTTCATAGTTCACTTAAGTATGGAGAGAGGGGGAAAAAGGCACTTGTGAAATTCAAAGTTCAGAGTTAGAGTCTATTAAAAACTAAGATTGAATCATATAATTATAGAGGATGACTATTTCCTATACTTTACCACCATGGCAATGGATCTACTAAAATACAATAGTGGATTAAAATTGAAAGAGCTACAAGACTTAGATGACAAAGGAGACAGAAACAAAAATGCTAATAAAGGATGCTAGAGGAATTTTAAACTTCTGGAAATTACAGTTTTAAACACACCAAATACAACCTAATTTATAACAAGATTAACATAAAACCTTATACTAAAGAATCATTTCCCCAGTTTTTACCATTCCTACATTACATGCAGCAATCAATAAATGAGACAATC
The DNA here is from genome assembly GCA_004024945.1 of Uropsilus gracilis. Lineage (NCBI taxonomy): Eukaryota > Metazoa > Chordata > Mammalia > Eulipotyphla > Talpidae > Uropsilus > Uropsilus gracilis. The sequence goes on along the minus strand of PVHY01000965.1, from coordinate 158,103 downwards.
ATTATATTCCAAAAAATTATACAATCATAACAAAGAAAATTCACACTCTGAAGAAACAAAGCAAGCACCAATGCTGTAACAGTTACAACAAATAATTAGGAATTAATAGACAAGGAATTTAAAATAACTCTCCAAAAGAGTTTAAGGACTCAAATTGACAAAGTAGATAAGATGAAGGACAAATGAAAAATGTAAATTTCTGTGAAAAAAATTTTGAAAAGGAATGGCAGAAATCAAAAACATAACAAAAGGGAAAAGTGCCACTGATGAAAATAACAGTAGCCAGTGAGTTTGAAGATGTATAATAGATACTTTCCAAATGAAAATACCAGGTTAAAAAAAAATGATTTAAAAACAGAACAAACAGAACAGAACCTCCAAGAATGATGGGACAGCTATAAAAAAGGTGAAATGCAAAATTGTAACAATAGAAAAAGAAATAATAAAGAATAAAAAGAAATATTTGAGGTACTACTGGTCAAGATTTTTAAAATCTAGTGCTAGTACAAGCTAATATGTGGGATATGGCTAAATAAGTGCTTTAGATAAATATATATCCAAACTATTTGCTAAACTAGGAAAGGCACTTCAATGAATGAAAAAGAGGAATCTTCTCATAATGCATATAAATATCAAATTATCAAATATATGCATTAAATAGGCTACTAAATTTTGTTACACTTACTTGTAGAAAGCAGGAAAACAGTGGGGAAGAACAGACACTTCCTGATTTCAAGATATACTACAAAGTTAGAGTAAACAAAATAATACGGTGTTAGGATCAAAGCAGCCACATAAAACAATAAACAGAATAGAGAACCCAGAAAAAATTCACAATATATATTCAACAAATTTATTAAAAGAGCACTAAAATATAGATGAGGCAAGAAAATCTCCAAAAAAATGGTGCTGAAAAAACTAAATATTCACAGAGAAGGCAGTGGAAGTAGACCAAATCTATGTCTAAAAATTAACTAGACATGTGAAAAACCTATATGGACCACTTGAAACTCTAAGGAACTACAGGAAAGTATTACAGGACATTGGTTTTAGCAAGGAGATTTTTTTGGAAATGACACTAAAAGTACAGGTACAGAAGTAAAAACAAATAAAGGGGATTACATCAATCTTCAAAGCTTTGCATAGCAAAGTGAAATCATAACAACAACAACAACAAAAAGGCAACCTATGGGATGGGAAAAAGTACTTCTAAGTCATATGTCTCATAAAGGATTAATACCTAAAAGATATGAAAAATCACAACTCAAAAAATGTTGTGGTATATTTACACAAAGGAATATTATTCAGGAATCAAACAAGACAAATTTAATGTGATAATATGGATGGACCTATAAGGAATCATACTAGAGGATATAATCCATTAAGAAAGAGAAATACTGGTTTATCTCACCTATATGTGGAATATAGGGAAAATAAGCAAACAAAAGGACAAGCAAAAGTTAAAACTAACTGAAGCACAGAGCAAGGGAGGGTGAGGGGGGTAAAATTGGGGGGAGAATGGGCACAAGAGATTAAGGTGAATATCATGGGAGACAAGGTAGTAGGAGATTCTCAGGGTACACAAGTATGAAAAAAATATATATATGTATGTGCATGTATATGCATACATAAACATACACATATATACAAACATGTATACATATATATACACACACATACAATCAATTTTAAAAATAGCAAAGACTACAATAGATATTTCCCCCATAGGAAGCATATACGTAACTAGCATATACATAAAAAAGGGACTCAAAAATTTTAAATAACCAAGAAAATTTAAATCAAATTCTAACGAGATTATATTTCAAATGTAATAGAATGGTCATTATAAAAGGGATAATAGATAAATTTTAGTGAGGTTATAGAGGAAAGAGAAAGCTTGCATATTGTTGGTGGGAATATAAATTGGTAGAGTCATTAAACAAAACAGCATGGGGTTTCTTCCAAAATGAAAGTACCCTATGATCTAGTATTCCTATATTTGGATACAGATCCAAGGTTAATGAAATCGCTATCTTAAAAAATTTACATCCACCTACTTATTCATTGACCAAAACATGGAAACAACCTAAGAGCCAGTCAATAGATAAATGAATAGAGAAAAAAATATATATTCATATATTATTCCTCAATATATGTGTATCTACTATTCATCTATAAAAATAAGGAAATCTGAGAGGAGTCAACACTTTCTTAAGTGTGATAAATCATGCACAGAAAATGAAACATTGAGTCTTATTTTTATGTGGAATCTAACAATGTCAAACTCTGAACCAGAGTAGAATGGTGGTTTATAGTTAACTGGGGGTGGGGAGAGGGAGATAATGTCAAAGGCTACACATTTTCAATTATAAAATCTATGAGATAATGTAACTAATATTCAGCATAGTGAATTTTATAGTTCACACTATATAATTGAAACTTGCTAAGATAATAGATTTCATGTTCTCACAATATATACATATGCAAAAAATAGTAACTGAAATTATAACACCTTTTAATTAACTTTATGACAAACACTTAAATATATAATATGTACATTAAGTCATCACGCTGATCATCTTAAATTATTTGTACAACTAAACACATATATTTTCATTTGCTAATCATATCTAAATAAGCCTAGAAAATACACCTTAAGAATTTTTTTTTAAGTACTAACAACTTCACAAAGTTGCCTCCCATGAGCTGTTTAAGTTAGCTCTTTTATATACAAGAGTTAGAATTTTCTTGGAATTGCAAGATGATTTTTCTTGTGTTTTGTAATTTTCAATTCAAAATTTTGCTGTTATTCATGTATTTTGTTGATATTCATGCATCTAGAATCCAAAACACTCTATCTTACATATAAATTGCATCCTAACATAATGTATCTAGATAGTTTACAATTATATCCCTCACATGAAGTAGCCTCTTTCACTCATATGATAAGTGGTTCTAATCTGAAGAAATAAACTACTAAGAGCTGGATGTGGTGGCATGTGCCTGTAGTCCAAGCGCTGGGAGGCAAGAGGCCCAGGCAACATGGTGAGACTTGGTCTTGAAAAAGTAGCCGGGTGCAGTGGTGTGCACTTGCAATCTCAGTTAGCAGGGAGGCTGAGGCTGGGAATCACTTGATTCTGATAGATCCAGACTACCCCAGGCCACATAGCAAGACCTAGCCTCAAAAAATAAATAAATAAATAAATAAAAATAAAAATAAAAATAAAAATAAATAAAGCAAGCTGCTGCAGCTCTTTTTCTTGACTTCTAACTTCTGATTTGGTCTATTATATGTGTATATGTATACATATTTATTTCAAATGTCTCATAAATATAAATGCTTATATTAATGGGTGTGTATATATATATATACATATATGTCCATCATACGTACTTACATATGTACAACTGCATGTTAATTTATGACTTCTATAATTTTCTCTTTTTCACCAAATTAATCAGGTCTAAATTAGACTTTCAGATGTACATGTAGTCAGACCATTAAAAACTCAAGGTAAAAGAGTGAATTGTCTTCATATGAAAATTTCATAAAATATAATAACTATTGTTCGTTCATACACTATTGTAAGATCTGAATGTAAGGTATGAATGATGAGTATGGTTTTAACAAAAGAAAAATTATATTTAGAACACATTCCATTATCCAAATGTAGTGGTGGGATTTCATTAGTACTTAGTTACAGTAATTGCTCGTAAGAACACTTAAAATAACAGCGCATTCAGACTTAAAGAGCTCTTTCATTTTTAATATAAATTGCTACTAATTTATGAAGATTAATATATCAACTAGTTTATGCTACATTAATGGACCAACAGTTATATTTCTGATAAGCCTTAAAAAATAAATGAATAAGGGGAAGAGAGCATCATTTGCAGATTTGAGTTCCAAAGACTGAATGTACATGTCTCCCCAGTATTCATATGCCAAAACCTGTATTTTCATGCATTTAGAGGTGGGGTATTTAGGAAGAAATAATGGAATGTGGTTGAATTGGTTCACAAATGTGAGGCCCTCACAATGGGATTGATGTCTTTATAAAAAGAGGAGACACTAGATCCATCTGTCTATATGAAAACACAGCAAAATGGTGCTTGCTTACAAACCAGGAAGATGACCTTACCAGAACTGGACCGCGCTGAACTCTAACCTTGGATTTTTAGTCTCCAGCCCTGCAAATTAAATTTCTGTGGATTTTTGCCACGCAGTCAATATGGCAATTTTTTAAATTGTATTTATTTAATTACCATTTATTTACTTATTGAGATTGATTGACCTTTTACAGTAGCCTAAGTTGTAACAGAAAGTCTTGTTTTCAGGGACAAAATCTGTAACATGGCAACTTTGCCAAGATACCATCTCAATAAAATATAGATTTTCACAAGCAATAGAAATCTTATGTGGGAATAAACTTCCACATATGTATAACAAAGGTAGCAAAAACAGGGATACAGGCAGAGTCACGATGAAGCATAGATAATGAAGTCTACTTCTCACATGACGTGATTTTAGAAGCCATGGGAAAGCTCCAAACTATTACCCAAGACCAGGTATAGCAAAACTGGAAGGGGGCTTAAATTTTACTTTTTAGAACTAATGAGATTTTTTTTAATGATAGATGAAGCAGATATTTGCTATAAATGTTGAGTTAAGAAACTGAAAATAAATTGCAATCATTTCAGATGAAAAAAATATTGACTATTTTCTAAAAAAAAAGAAATATATAGTAAAACACAATAGCTTTAAATAAAGGTGAAAATGGAGTACTGAGGAACTGTCTTCTATTCTAGTGTTTACCTGAAGGCTGCTCTCCAGGACAATAGATTCCAGCATCGTTTCAACTGCTGACTCTGAAATCTTTTCCCCACAGCCAAAGATATAAAGAAAACCTAAGATTTTGTCAGAGTTTACAAAGGACAATGAATAAAAAGTAACTGCATCGCAGATCTTCAGAGAATATTCCACACTTATATTTTAAGTAACATAATAATATATACTATAGATAATAACATGTATTTGCATCAATATGGAATGCACATTTCTCTCTGTCTTCTACCAAAACATCTTGCTACAAGAAATAATTTAAAATTTGAAATCCAATATTCTCCTGAAATTTTCATTTTAAGGCATTCAGGTCTTTAATGTTTAAATATAACAAAACATCTTACCACAGTTATATTACATCACAGGTAAGAAATGAAGTAGTGATTTATAATGAACCTCTTTTCATTTGCATTTCTTCATGAATCTTTTTATAATAATGTTCAGATAAACAAACTGGATTTTTATATTATCTCAATTAAATATATTATGATAAACACTATTTTGAAAAGGAATTAGAAAGTCTGTCCTAGTTTCAGCCATAATGTAAAACATTTAATATTTTATTTTACTGAAATCAGGTGAATGTCTTAAAATTAAATTTTATGGTAATACAAAATGGCTAAAGAAGAAGACTGATTTATTAAATACTAATAAAACATTTCTATACTTCCAACAGGGGTAGCTTCATCGGAAGGAATCTAGCAAAGTGATATCATCTAGTAAAGAATTAAATGAGATACTGGACATGCCATGGTGAGGACAGTGTGGAAGAAGTACTTAAGAATTAAAGAAAAGCTAAAATTTTAAGAAAGACACTTTTGCACATACATATACATGTATATTCATGCATGCATGTGTGTATATGTATGTAGGTGCATACCTGGCTCCTAAGACAGTCTTATTCAGAGATATATCAAAAAATTATACAAAAAATTATACATCAAAAAATGACAGATAATGGTAAAGAAAAAGGGAGGAAAAGAGACTGGCTACCACATGTAAGTGATTTTATTATGTCACATGAACCTGTAGCTCTGGAGACCAATCATCTAGTTGAAAAAAGAGAAAATTAAAAAAAAAAAACTAAAAATTACAATTTATTTTATAAAGCTCCCTCTGTTTCATAGATTTCTGTTGCTGTTCTAAAAGTATTCCCCAGTAATATAGTTCCTTTAACTTTCATAGTTATTACCCTTTAAAAAGTATTATCAGTTAAGAGATGGGCTAGCTTTCAAATTTGCCTTACTTCAAAGGTGAATTTTTTTTTTCCTACAAACACTTATCCCACAAATAATTACTCATTCTGTAAAACTATTCTACACAGACATTTACAAGAAAGATTACAACATTTATATTAAACAGGCAACAGAATGTGGACCTCAAAGGTGCCATCTAGTCACTCAAGGTAAGGATGAACTTGTTAATAAAAGAAAATTATGAACAATTATTTAGATTATCTCAGTCTCCACTGCCAACATCTTACTGCAAACTTAAATTAGGTCTTTCTATATTGGATTACTTGGTCATTATAGTATTTGTTCAATTCTCTGATTTCTTTCAAGGAAACCATTTCTAGTCTGTAAACTTCCAGTTTAGGCAGTGTAGGCAGTTTCTATCATACCCTTCATTTTATTTTTTACATGCATTACCAGATACCCTTGCATTTATGTTGTTTGTTTATTGTTTAACCATTCTTTCCCCCCAAAAAGTAAGCTACTTTCACATGTATGTTATCTCTTACTCCTCCACTTTTTATTGCCATCTGAAATACGACCTGACACAAAAACATAGTTAATAAATATTTGCAGAAAATAAGATCCAAGTTCCATCAGTTTTATTAACAATACCAATTGCTATGATGAAATGTAATAATATTTCCAAGAAAAATTCTTCTAGCGTGTCATGAGAGCTTTACAATTTTTGCATTTGGTAACTCATCCATGCAGCACTAATATTCTAGCAAAGATTTACTTTCGTATCCAAACATCCATTGCTCCACCCTATTTACCCAGCTTCATTTTTGGTAATGAGAATTAGTGCAATTTTTCCCTGCTTCAGGGCTAAGAAATGCTTTAGCAGTACAAATCCTTCACCATGTCTCTATTGATTCAACTATTCAAATTCTGTAGACAATTACACTATACATAATAGCCCGAGGGAAGTTGTCTGAGAAAATAAAAAAAAAGAACAATTTGTTTTTTACCTCAATAATCCTAACTCCTAAAGAAGAAAAGTTCTTTGCAAACATTTATCAAAATCAAAATGGGAGTTTGTGATAATTATGATATTCATGTAACATAGTACTCTTTGCTCTAAAGTAATAGTTTAGGACATAGAAATGTTAGCCCCTACTCTACAACTCTTCAATCTCATGATAGCCAAGATTAATGGAAATTTGAAAATTTATTTCAAAATGATCATCATCACACTTGACTCTGTTTTATGAAAATTAAGAGTCTGCTTCTGGTAATTATAGTTCCAATTCAAGGGTAAAGAAACGTATCTTTTTAAACAACTTGTTTTTCAAAAAATCCCATTTGTAGTCAGTTATTTATAAAATAAAAAAATATTTTAGAATTCCTGCCTAAATATATATTTAAATTTCATAACTATTCAACAATTGAGACTTTTGAGGGAATTATATATTGAACATGTTTATAATTACATATTTTCACAACTTTTTATAATAAAACAGAAAGAGCTATGAGGAAATGCAGATTAAAACATCTCAAAATCATTCTTTCACAGGATCAAAGGCTATTCTGTTAAACAACAGAAAATTTTACTTCATTTTCATGCAGAATATAAAAAAATAAGATCTGTTAGTAAAGAGATAGATAGTGTTCAGTCATTTCCTTTTTGGTTTTAGACCTTACTTAAGAGTCACTGAAAATAATATTGACATCCAAGAGGTAGAAGCTATAATGCTTTCACTTTCTCACTCTTTGATATTCTCCAAACATTTTTACACTCACTGACACTATCCCCTCTCATTAACACCACTTGAAATAAGACAAAATGTATTGTTGAGATCAGTTACCTTTACACAGAGCCAGCATTTTGAGTAAAGGAATTCACAAGAAGTCTTCTTTTTTCAAAATAGTTATAAATGATGAAATAATATGTGCTGTCTTTTCATCTTAACCTACAAACACACTACAGGCATTAAGTGCAGCAGTGAACCTTCAGAGAGATAATAATAATACAAGAAACTATATCAGCCACAGTTGGAGAAAAGAAGTGATAAAAATAAGGTATGTGTTAAAGAAGGAAGATGTCACTTTTAAAATTACCATTCAAACCAACAAAAGAAAACAAAAAGTTTAAAAGTTCTATTTCGTCAACTTTTTGTCTAGCAAGATTTTTTTTTGTTACCTCTGAAAACCATTCATAAAGATTTTTAAAACTAAAGTCTATTTACTCCTGGAAAAGAAAAAAAGTATATGTTAACTTTACATAAAATTCGACATGTCCACAGGAGCAACCATATGCTGTATTCATAGTTTCCATTTATTAATATGAATAGTAGTGCTACCACATTGTAGTTGGCCATCACCTTGCAGGAGAGTTTTATTATTACGGTTTTTTATTGTTAAAATCTCTGATAAAAAAAAAAAGTTTAGTCATCACTAATACGGCCATAGAATTAAATTTTGTGTATAAACATAACATTTATTTTAAAAAATAGTGGAATTAGTCTCCTAATATTTACCTATACCTAAATTTCCCCAAAGAGAAAGGATTTCAGAAAAGTTGAACTTTTGAATACATTTCTGAATAATTTTTGAATAAATATCTATAAAGCACAATATATTATGTAACTATTTCCTTCACTTTAATTGCTATAGTGCTTTATCGAGATACAATATATGCATATGAACCAAATGATCAATATTCTCTTAAATTCTGCTACTCTTTGCCTGACTTTGTGCTAGCAATAAGACTACAATATTACATGGTGCTTTCTGCTTACTCTTTCTGTTTTATACTCCTTTGTTATGTTTATTAGTCTTGATCATTCAATCATTTATTTAGTTTCCCTTTTTGATTACTCCAAAGCAAAGTTAAAATTGTAGGTAATGGCAGGTCTCTTCCTCTCTGTCTCTTTTCTCTGTCTCTTGTCTCTGTCTGCCTGCCAGTCTGTCTGTCGACATCTCTTTCTCTCTCTGGTTTGGGTTGAGCATAAGTTGCAATAGAGGAAAGGAGAGGCCAATAATTTATCAAGACTCCCATTTGCATCAATGTATTCACATAGCATAATGTATTCACATAATGTTTTTGGTGCTTGGAAGAACTGATACACAGGTACAAAAATTGAAAAAAGTGTTAAAATTCATATGGACTGAGTCTAAAGAAAAACTATTTTCTATTTTTCTTCATCTAAAAGTGCAACACCAGAGACACTGATTTTAAAATAACATAATAAATTGCAACACACAGAAAAGCAGTTAAATCATAGGGTATAACTCAATGAATCTACATATTAAAAAAAGATCAACCATTAGGATAATGCAAATTGAAGTCACAAAGAGATACCCATTAGGAGGGCTATAATCAAAAAGACAGATGATAAAGAATGTTGTCAAGAATGTGGAGAACTTGTAACCCTCACCATTGTTGGTAGTAGAAATGCAAAATGATACAGGACTTTTGGAAGCAGGCTAACAATTCCTCAGTAACTTAAACATAGTTCACCATATGACTCAGACATTTCACTTCTAGGTAAGCATCTAAGAGAAATGACAACATATGTTCACATGAAAATGTGTACACCAATGTGAGAGCAGATTATTTTTATAGCCAAAAAAGGGAAATAACCCAAATACCCATCAACTGATAACTGGGTAGACAAATATGATATATACATATATCACATATTACATATATATATAATGACATTATTCAGGCATAAAAAAAAGAAATGATGTACTGATACGTACTACAACATGAACAAAACTGAAAATCATTATGTTCAGTGAAAGAAGCAAATCACGGGAGGCAATATACTGTTTGATTCCATTTATATGAATTGAAAAGTCCAGAATAGGAGACTCTATAGATAAAGAATAGTGGTAGCCTACAATTGGGAGAGGTAGAGAGACTGTCAATGTGTTTGCATATTTTTTGAGAGGATGATGAAAATATCTAATATTGTGTTTATGGTTACACAATGTTATATAAGTTATGTCTCAATATAGTTATTTTGTATTTTTAAGTAATATTTACATCATCATATATAATATAGAGATATAGTTTTATCCCTCTTCAGATGTATGTTATCACAGCACACCCAACACCAAAAAAAAGTTTTGAAGTAAAATTGCTTATGCTTATTCATAATATTGGGGAAAAACAAAAATCTAGAAATAAGAACAATCTATTGTGGCAGACAGACTCTAAGGTATCTCCTGTTGGTTTCTGCCTCCTGTATTCACACCTCTGTGTATTATCTTTCTCCGAAAAATGAATGAGCATTTGGTTTGCTTATAATGAATAAAATATGACAAGAGTAATGGGATGTGACTCTCATAATCTGGTTACATGGCTTAGGTCACAAGGTGACATTCCAATGACCTTTTGTTATGTAAGATTCTATCTTGCTTGAATCTTTCTTGTAATCTACCTTGATGAAGTGAACAGTCAATATTGTGACCTTCCATGGAGAAATTTACCTGCTAAGGAGGTGCAGGTGGTATGCAGGAGCTGAGGGATCATTTTTACAGCTGTGAAGATCTGAATATGCAATATGAGTGCGATTTGGTGAACACTCTTCCGCCACTGATTGCACAGATATGAATTTAGCACACTGACACCTTGATTTCCACCTGACAACATACTGAAGCAGAAAAACCAGAGGCACATCTGGACTCCTGACTCACAGAAACTACAAGATATTTAATAGGTACTGTTTTGTAACCATTCCAATCTGTATAGAATTATAAGCTCTAGTAGTTAAAGAAGAATATCAAAGTCTTTAGTGGATCTTATGGTTTTAATGTTCTTTCAGAAAACCAGGTACACAGGCATGACTGGTAGGGAGTCTGGGCCAATTGTGTGGTAAGCAGGTTGGCTAGGCAGTAGGGCCAAGGTGACTGGGAGATAGACAACCCCCCCCCCCCAGGCCCTCAGAAATCTTCATGTTCTTCATCTGACCTCTTTCTGTCTCTGTTGTTTTCCTGTTCCTTTCAAGTTCTCATCTCTCTGGTATTCTTTTCCTGGTATTCCCCTCCCTGGGTGATGCTGCCCTTTTATCCTTGCCTGCCAGACCCAAGTATGCACATTTACACATGCACACACCCTTGGGACAGGTATGAATAATCTTTGGGGCAGGGAGAGAGTACTATACCACAGGTACTAGTCAGAGAGGCTAATGGCAGAAGAGTGAAAGCCCTGAAAATTCATTTGTCCTACATGTACTTTTGTTTTTAAATCACTGAGTTTGGGGTTTGTTTCATAGCAACTGATCACTAATATAGTCATTATCTAAGAAGATTTTCTTTATCTCTCTAGGCACTATGCCCCACTCTCAAAGCTAATCAATATCGTGGTGTCTATCTAACATTGTGTAAAATCACTCTATTCTAAATTTAAGTCGTTGGGATCACAGTTTCGTGGCTGGTTTTCAACACCAGCATCATAGTTTGACAGTCATTTCTTATGTGTAGCATCAGAATGTTCATAATTTTCACTGGATCATGCTCGACTGTGTGAAGGTACCATAACCTATTTATTGATTTCATTGTCGATTTAAAGGTGAGGTGTTTCCAGTGTCTGAGACATGCTGTTTCAGACACTTTTTTTCAAACACATGTCTTTGGATAAAATGCATATAACACACATTTATATTGACTCTATTTACAGAGGGAGTTTGGGTCACACAATATATTCACGTTTTCAGAATTCTACATATTGACGAACACTTTTCTATAGTACTTTTGCTCTTACCATAACATTCAAATTTTGAATTTGAGCTCTTTTGTTTTATGACCTTTATGCTGTAGTCTCAATTTAGGTATTGATAATGGCAATTTTTAGTTCTTACTGAATAATTTATGTTCATAATACATTACCCTTATCCTTTGGCATTTTTCATGTATATTTGCTTGCTTATTTAACTTTCTCTACTAAAACAGCATATACTTCTTGATGTACAAACTTTGTCTGCTTTGGGGGGGGGGTAACTCTACGCCCTGTTCTGATCCAGTAGTTTAAGAAACCACGTGCTAATTTGTTAAATGTGTAACACTACTCATATCCCCCCACTTAACTACTTTAAGAAGAAAAATCTGCTTCTAAAGGAGATAAACAACAGTACATACTTCCCATCCTATTTTAACTTATCTTGATGAGATTATATAAGACTAACTTGTAGCAATAATATAACTCATTTCTTCTTGCAAAATTTAAACTTAAAGCAATGGTTTCTAAGATCGTATCAGCATATGGGTGTTATAGTACACTATGTAGAGTGGACTTGAGAAGTCCACTTGAGACTTGAGAAGTACACTTTGAATATGAATGAAAAGAGAAGTATCAAAATCTTCCATGCTTTATATTGTAATTTCCCCCAAATTATCAATGGTTTGGGTCACATAGCTTTTAATCATAAAATAAGATAAATAGCATTTGTTTATTTACTATTTATATTTATTTTTTCTTACTGTCCAAAAATAGAGATAGATAAGTAAATTAAACCAGGTGGTGGCAGTGTATTTGTTTCTTAGGTGGTGATTATAAAACCTTTTAAAGAAAGTTTGCATATAGTTAAGTTTATTCCCCATCAACACTTGATAATCAGAAAGAACACTATATGACTAATACTTTCATGACTATGTTACAAGAAAATATCTTTTAAAATTGTTTGGGAGCATATAGCATGAAATATGACAAAAGAGGTTGAAAGGGAGCTTCAGTAGTAAACAGATTTGAAATCACTATGTAATATATTTTGTAACAATTTTTTTTTGATTACTACAATTACTATTTGCACTTTTCTCCTTTAATGTTTCTTTAAGCTGTGAACTTTTAGACAAGGTAGACTCCTTATAGCACCTTATGCTATAATTAAGATGTTCTTCACTAACAGATAAGTCATCATTTGCCTTTTAAGTTTCAAATGTAAAAATGAAATTCATTGTAAAGACTAATCTTTAGGTAGTACTTTCATTATGATAAAGTTTCTCTTTTCTGAAAAATGAGGTGACATAGTATAAAGTTTGCTATCTTATCCATTTTATAGTTTGGTAGAGTTAAGCACAATCAGATGGTTGTACAACCAATTGATCCCATGCTTTCCTCTTTCAAATCTGAAACTTTTTGCCCATTGAACAAGTACTCTTCATTTCCATCTTCCTCAGATGATCCTGGTAAATATCATTCTAGTTTCTATTTCTGTGATTTTAACTACCTTAAATACCTCAAACAAGTTAAAAATCGTATAGCTTTTGTCTTTTTGTGACAGGCTTACTTAAGTGTCCTTAAGCTTCATTCATGTTGCAGTATATATTACATACCTCACCCACCCCTTTTTTTGAAGACTTAATAGTAGCCCACTGTGTGTGTATCTAATTTTGCGTATCCATTTATCTGTCAATGAACAACGACAGTGGCATTGTAGCCAGTTAAGGATACGATAAAAGAATACTACAGGTTGGGTGACTTAAAGAATGGAAATATATTTCTCACAGTTTTAGATGCTGGAAATCCAAGATCAGTTGCTTATCAGGGTTGGCTTTTCCTGCGGTTGCTTTCATTGGCTCGCAGATGGTCATCTTCTCCCTATTCTCTCTCTCTCTCTCTCTCTCTCTCTCTCTCTCTCTCTCTCTCACACACACACACATCTGTTGTCTGTCTGTCTAAATAACTACCTACCTTTGTATAAAGACACAAGTCCTATTGGCTTGTGACCTCTTCCTTTTAATCTTAATAAAAACTGTAAAGGCTTTATATCTAAATATCATCATTATTAGGGGTTGAGACTTCAGCCTATGGATTTGTGGGTGTACCATTCAGTTCATAACAAGATACTTGAAATTAGTGTACAAATATGTTTTTTATTATTTTCAGTTATTTTTAAAAGTTACTTATTTTGTATATACCCAAAAGTGAAATCATTGGGTAAAATGGTAACTCAATCTTAAATTTTTGAGAAACTACCATACTGTATTCCATATATACTATACCTTTTTACAGTTACAACAAACATGTACCAGAGTTCAATATTCCATATCTCCCCAATACTTATTGCTTATTGTGTTCTTGACATTGCTTATCTTAAGAGGTATGATAATGTTTTCTGATTTGCATATCCTTAATAAAGTATTTTTCAAAATATATTTTACTAGCATTATGTAAAAATAAATTATTGATGTCACTGTTTAAAGCACACAGAGATAACTGTTCTGAATTGAAACAGAATATTTTATGTGATTCACTTTGGATTGAATCCATCAAATGGTGAATGCAACACACATTTTGCTGTGTGACATGTATCTAAGAGAATGCCTAAAGCCAACTTTAATTTTTCCAAATGTTATTAAATTCATGCTTTTAATAACATTTCTTTTACTCAGCTAACCAAGAAGTTTTACTGGTCCCTAGACATTCCCCCCCCCTCTGGATTGAGATAAAAGCAAAATAAATTCATGTAATTAAGTTACATCAAATGAAACTTAGATTCTTCTCATCTAATTTTCCATCAATTTATAAAGAATTTTCAAAGTCTTGAATAATAACTAAATGGAATGAGATTACTATTCTATCAGATCAGGTCTCACTTACATGCTATTGCTATAAATTAATAAACAATGATAAATGTCTATATTAAATACTAATATAGAATCTGTATTATAATATCATCCCTAGATAAATTTTTACATAAATATTATAGTTGCAATATATTTTAAAATATCTATATCTTTTATGTTTTGCCCTACTTAAACATGTTTAGATTATATATATTTGAATTATCTTTCTTCAATATATGATATGTAAAAGGTGACATGTAATTATAATAATACTTATTTGATAAAGAGTGGATTGACCTACAAAAGAAGTCAGAAATATAAATTCTTTTCATTTCATAAATAAAGGCAATTGATATTATAGAGGAAATTAAAGGGGTGATAGCATCAAACAATGGTGACTTTTTTTGTGTGAATTTTCTCTCTTTAAGTTACTGTAATACCTGATTGTGTAGCTTTGATTTGTGTACAAACAAATATGTGAAGGGAGAAAGAGGGGATTTAACACTAGGTGCATCTGACTTTATTATCCCACCCATTAAATTATTTTATTATTATAGGAAACATACAGTAGTATAGTCCAAACTTATTTTCAGTCTGCATAGGATCATCTGTGTATTTTGTATATTTTGTTACACATGTTCTTGTGCATAATATTATTTTTTCCAAGGTTTAATGGCAAGTGTCACAGACTAAGATTAGCATATCTTTGCCTTCTTTTATATTTATCTAAAAAATGCTGACTTAAATCATAGAAATATCTACAAAATTGGCATTAAAATAAAGTAGACTTACACTGGATGAAATTAAATTTATACAACCATTAAGTCCAGCATTTCCCAGTCACCACATGATACATCTAGTTTAATAAAATTATTAGTTCCCAAGTACTCAAAGACAAGTTAAATACTGAGTTTCACATTGAAGCTTTCCTTAGTCTACTCAATGGTTACATGTTTCCTAAACAAAAGCTTTCTCATATAAAACATTAGAAATATTTTAAGTATATTTGTGGTTGCTTATTGTATTTACATCAATAAACTAGAAGTATCACATAACTAATTTAATGATTCTGTATAAAGGTTTCAAATTATATTAAGTTTCAAAACCTCTACATAAATACATTATAGCAAAAATACAATATGCTATTTAACTGGAATTAACTGGTAATTATTTTCCATTTTTACCATTGTAACATTACAATAAAGTAATAATAAATAATATACAAGTTTATGTATATATATATGTTTAAGTCAGATATTGTATACGAATAAATATCTTGAAGAATAATAGCAGATTACTTTTCTCTCATTCTTGTATTTCATTTCTACAAGAAGAATTTTGTTTTGTTGTTTTAGACAAGTAATGCAGAAGCAGATGTTATATTGATTTTTCTAAGTAATATTTCAGTAGAAAATAAAATTGTTATATAATTCTGCTTATGTAGGCAAATTCACAAAGACCTGCATGTAAATTATTGTGGGAAATAATTTAGAGTCTCTTCAATTTTATGAAAAAGTAATAGAAGTGAGAAATTCGACCTTTCTTTCAGCTGCAGTCTCTTAACAGCGGTGCTGTGACTCAGCATTATATTCCAAATATAATCATGTATGTTCAACAAATCAGCTATTCATATGCTTTGAGGTAAAGGATAAAATATGCGCATTCACAAACATTATATGATTCTTTACCAAAATTACCCAAAAGCAATGACATTAACAGAGTTGTTTTGTCATAAATCTGCTGACAGTAAAGACAATCCAAAATCTAGGTCAAAGTTTTTTCCATGTGTACTTGTTGTAATGCTTAATTCATGCATGGATACTTTCGTCAGGCAAGAAAAAAATTGATAGTGCTCTTTTCCTAAATAAGAAATCTACCAGCTTCTCTAGTAACTTTAAGATTTCTTTGAACCCTTGGAACATTATGTTAACCAAAGCTAACAATTAAGTGGGTCCTCTCGCCTGGTCCCAATTACTCAGGGACACAAGCTAGGAATCTGGATGTTCTTGGTCTGGTCCTGCAAAGAAACTATGCCCAAGACAAATGCTCTTAGGAAAAAGCAGAATTTGGAAACTGTTGCCTCCAGACAAATCAGCAATTCAAAGAAAGTCAACTTTGTGAAAATTCCAGTCCCCAGAAGTCTAGTGGGTAAATAGGGCAAATTATTTTTTTTAATATTAAATGATTTATTTATATATAAATTTCACATCCTTGTGATCCCTGGTGTTCACCCTCCCAACAATTCCCACCCTGCCAGCCCCACTCCAAGTTGTGTACTTCGGTTTGGTTGTTGGCTTGTTTTGACTTTTCTTCATGGCTTTTTGTTTATCTTTCCCATGTCCCATATAATAGTGAAACCATTTAGTTTCTGTCTTTTTCTTTTGACTTGTTTCTAATATGATTTCTTCTAAGTCCATCCATGTTATCATAAAATTGTCCATTTGTCGTTTTTAATTGATGAGTAATATTTCATTGTGTATATTTACCACATCTTTTTCTTTCAGTCATCTGTTTTCAGACATTTCGATTGCCTCCACATCCTTGTAATTATAAATAGGCCTGCAATAAATATCTGAGCACAGGTGTCCTTTTGTACAAGCATTGAGGTCTCCTTAGGGTAGATTCCCAAGAGAGCAATTGTTGGGTCATATGGTAGCTCCTTTTTCATTAATTTGAGGGCCCTCGATGCAGCTTTCCATAGAGGTTGAACCAATTTACATTCCCACCAGCAGTGTAAGAGTGTCTCCTTTTCTCCATATCCCCACCAGCACTTGTTGCCTGTTTTATGGATGTGGGCCATTCTTACTGGTATAAGGTGGTATCTCATTGTGGTTTTGATTTGCACTTACCTAAGACCTCAAATATCAAAAAGCCTCCTAGCCAAAAAAGGAGAGAATGGAGGCCCAACTATCCCAGATCTCAGGTATACTACAAAGCCATAGTAATTAAAACAGATTGGTACTGATACAAGAACAGACAATCAGACCAATGGTACAGAATTGAGTGCTCGAAAATATAACCACACATAAATAGTCAAATAATCCTTGACAAAGGAGGGAAAAACCTACATTGGAACAAAGATAGCCTCTTCAATAAATTGTGCTGGGAAAACTGGACTAAGACCTGCAAAAAAAAAAAAAAAAAAAAAAAAAAAAAAAAAAAAAAAAAAAAATGGACCAAGACAACATCCTCACACCTTGTACAAAAACCAACTAAAAATTGATAAAAGACTTAAATGTCAGACCTGAAACCATAACATACATAGAAAAAAAACTTGGGAAAAACCCTCTATGAATTACAATTCAGAAATCCCTTTCTGGGAAAATCTACAGATGACAAAAAAAAAAAAAAAAAAAAAAAAAAAAAAAAAAAAAAAAAAAAAAAAAAAAAAAAAAGAAAAAAAAAAAAAGAAGGAAAAACAGATGGGACTAGATGGGACTATATCAAACTAAAAATCTTCTGTACAGCAGAAGAGATGACAGAAAAAACTAAAAGAAGCTCAACCAAATGGGAAAAAGTTTTGCCCTCCACAAGAGTGATAAGAGTTTAATAATGATGATCCACAAGGAACTCACATTATTAAACAAAAGCAAAATAAGAAGCCCAATCAAAACATGGGGAGAAGAACTAAAAAGACACTTCTCCAAAGAGGAAATACAAATGGCTAACAGGCACATGAAAAATTGCTCAATGTCACTAGCAATAAGGGAAATAGGGTAAATCTTAATAACCCTCTTTGTTTTCCTCAATGACAAACAAAATGCAAATTACATTAAAATGTTTAATCGACTGTATGAGTCTTCTAGATGAAATTGACATTTTAGACAAGGCTTTACCATTAACAATCCAATTAATCAAACAGTCCTTCAAAACCCCAACTAAAGCTAATTTAATTAACATTTTAGTAAATATACATTAAGTGGGTACGATGGCAAGTGTTTGTAGTGACAGTTTATGGAGTTGCTGCAGGGTCTGGGGATCCCAGTTTGAGTCCCACCTGGAGCAACACAGTGAGAACTAGTCCCCAAAACTAGTTGGCTGTGGTGGAACATGCCTGTAATCCTAGCAACCTGTGAAGCTGAGGCTGGGGATTACTTGAGGATGTAGTACCATGGGCAATATGAGCCTGCAGTTCCACCAGAAAAAATAATGAGACCTAGTCTCAAAAAAAAAAAAAAAAAAAAAAAAAAAAAAAAAAAAAAAAAAAAAAAAAAAAAAAAAAAAAAAAAAAAAAAACACAAAAAACAAAACATTAAGTGTATCAACCAGAAAAGTGAAAAACAAACAAAAAAACCTGTATTCTATAGTCGCATTTAAAGTATGTTTAAAATAAAAGTTTTCTATTGTATAGGTGTTTATTCACTTGAACCATTAAAAATGTACACATCAGCTATGTATTTGAGTTTATAACACAAATTCATTGACTTGAACCTTAAGAAAAACTAAACACTGATTATATATTTTGAGATTCCAAATAGTAAAGCACAATTCCTAGTTTTAAAGTACTGAAATGGAAATGAAATAGATGTACATCATTAAAGGCAAAAGCTCACTGAAGAAAAGAGTAAAATGATAGAGTTGTGGAAGTGTCCTTATACTAGATATTGAGAAAAATAAATTAATGGTTTTGATAGTGTTGGATCTGACTGGGGAAAGTTTGATTCAATGGGACTTATTCAATAAGAATAAGTAGGAGGAAGTTCATAAGAAAATGGTTTAGAGAAAATGTACTTCACATGAACATAGAGAAATAGAACAATAATTGAACAGTACTGAATCAGGGCTATAAGTTTTGATTTTATCTTATTAAAAGTATAGAATTAATAAAATAAGCTTCTTTTTGAAGTAAACTATAACTTCTAGAAAAGCAAGTGTAATTTTAAAATGACAGATCAATGTTCCTTTCATTATGTGCATGATCATTTTAATTCAGATTTGGGTTGGTTACATTACATGAATAGTAGTTTCACAAAATTATCTTTTCCTGTAAATGAAAAAAATCATGTGCTAAGGAATCCTATCTCACTTTTTCTCTGTCACACAGTTCTAGTGTCTTATGAAGAGATGTAATCTAAAATATATTTTATAAACATTGTTTTTCAAATTGTAGTCTGAAAATTAATACTGCAGGAATTAATTAACTTTAGATCCTAGCTAGTGCAAAACAAGCTATCCGTGAAAGAAAAGAACCTCCCTACAATTGTGATTAGTGTCTTTCTCATGAGTATGCACTCCAATTTTTTATATATAACTATTGACACTTTTTATCATCCCTTCCTTTTCAGGTATCGCTTAGAAACATTCAACTGAGAGATCTTTTACTTGGTTAATTCTAACTATTTCTCTCCTCTAAGTATGACATTTCATATTAAGAACTAATTGTGTCTAAGTTAATATACTTATAATTTTCAAGAAATGTTTCTTCACTAAAGAAGAAACCTATGACTATGAATAGTTTAGGTAGTTTCTATGGGTATCTCAAAATAATTCAGAAAGTTAAGGCATTAACACAAAGGTCTACTTGGACTTTTTTTGAATATCTTTAAGTTGTCATGTCTAATTCAGCAGTGAATAGATAGGCACACAAGTGACTAAATAAATTAATTGCTCTTGAAGAGAAGATTCTTTAGACTTAGTAGGCATAAAAAGTAGCTGTGAAACAGAAAAGATATGTCAACAAAAGAAACACTTTGTTTTTTTCCTTTTAAGTATTTCTTACGAGTATTATAAGATGTTATTACACTCAGAAGACTAAAGATAACTTTTGTAAATATTTTCCATCTTTGTATATGAACACTGAGAACAATGCTTATAATAGTAAGTGTTCAATAAAAGTTATTTTATGAATGAGGATGACTGGGCATAGATATCATTTCCACGTTGCTATACCAGGTGGAGAGAGCAATACTAAGTATAGATTGTGGGTTGGGGCACAATAAAAAGATAGAAGGGAATGCAGAAGGAAACAATGTGGAAAAAGAGTGGAGGATAGAAGAGACACGGAAAATATTAGAAAGAGCTTTATTCTACTTTCGGCATCTAAACTATATATCAGCTTTTTGGGCAGAAGAATCATGCTTCTAGCTTACAAGGATTGAGAGGATAGTCTTCCTGGGAAGTTTATGTGAGAAGCTTATTATCATGATACCAATCTCAGGAATTTATCAGGGGCTTATGATTACTGGCAGCCAGTGTTAAATCCATACGTCACCCAAATCTATCTTGTCTTGGTTAATAAGTGGGACCTTGATAGCCTTGAACAATCTCAAGTACTTCACCATGTATTTTGTAGATAAATAAACGTTTTATTGTGACCTTTAGAAATACTATCCCAAAGCTATTTACACATCTCTGGTGACATATGGAGAGAGAGAACTTACTTCTGTTTTGCTCGGTAGTATGCTATTTCCCACTTGCCTTACAAGTCTTTTGCACAGTGACTAGTGAATAAAGGATGCAATAAACAATTTGCTGGATTGATTTTTCCATTATGTTTAGAAATATATACCTGAATAGCCTGTCATTAGCAGCAGATAGTATTCCTAGTTTTATCTTGAAAACTTGAAATGCTATTTTAATCACTTTCTGTACATCAAACTCACGCAAGTGCTTAAAAACCATCCTTAGAGCTTTAAACTTCTGGCTTGAGCAATATCTGGCAGAGCACAATTTGATTTACAAATGTATCCTGACATTCAAAGAAAGAGATAACAAAACTGGGAGAAAGCAATTTTTTTTTTTCATAAAGGCTTACTACACTTTTTAAAAATGCAAACTTGACAGACTGAAAATATCCCAACTGTGCTTACCTGTATGCATAATGGTTTTATGCCACTTTTATGTTTGGCAAAATTTCTATAGAAATCACAAACCTGCTTTATCTCTTGACTTTCAAACATACCTCCAGAAAAAGATGCTGAAGAGGCAAACCAATTTAATTTCTTCAGAAAGTATTTTCAGTAAGAACTGAAAAAGCAAAACATTTGACTTCTTGAGCCTACTAGTAACTCTAATATTAACATGAATAAAAACATAATTTTATTTATATGATAAAGAGAAAACTAGATTTAATGTAAGCTGATTTTTTTCTAATGAATCTAACTAGACATTTATCAATTTGTCTATCTTCTCAATCAGGCGCTTTTTAAAGTGGCAGACTATGAATCAATGTACAAAAACCTCTATGCTTTCTATATACAAATAACAAATTTGAAGAGAAGGAGTTCAAGAAAACAATCCCAAACAAAAGAATTAAGTACTTGAGAATGAACATAACATAGGTCGTAAAGATCTGTATAACTAAAATTATAACATTGTTTTAAAAAAAGAGAGAGAGAGAGAATAGTACACATAGAAATGAAAAGATATTTCTTGCTCATGAATTAGCAAAATTAACATCGCTAAAGTGGCCATGTTACCCAAAGCAATATATAGATCTAATGCAAGTCCTATCAAAAAACCAATAACTTTCTTCAAGGAAATAGAGCAAATATTTTTGAAATTCGAATTTGTATGGAACCACAAAAGGCCTTAATGCTAAGACATTCTTCGGACAAAACACAGAAGAATTATGTGCCAAGATTACACATTAAACTGTAAAGCAACTGTTACCCAAACAGTACGATATTGGAATAAAAGTAGACACATAGTTCAAGAAAATAGAATTAAGAATCCAGAAATAAATGCATACTTAAATGGACAGTTAATTTATGACAAAGGGTACAAACAGTAAAGAAGTCTTTTAAACAAATGGTGTTAGAAAGACAATACAGTCATATGCAAAGGAATGGAATAGACTAGTATGCCATATGATACACAAAAATTATTTTGATCTATTTACTAAATACTTAAATGTAATATCATATAAAATACAAAGAAAAAATAAAGTCAAAGCAGGAATGTCTTCAGAAATGACTACAATGGCAAAGGAAACAAAGCAAATGAACCAAATGGGACAACAACAAATGCAAAATTTCTATAGAGAGAAAGAAACTACCATTGAAACAAAAAGATAACTAACCAGTTGGGAAAAATGGTTTGTACATCATATACACAAGGGGCTAAGATTCAAGATCTATAAGAAACAAATAGAATTCAACAGAAAGAAAACAAGTTACCCAGTCAAAAAGAGGACAGAAGACCTATATAGACATTTCTCAAATACCAGTAGGGCCAACAGGCATATGAAAACATACTCATTTTCACTTTTCAGGCAGAGAAATCCAAAACCACATGACACTCTACCTCATACATGTGAGAATAGTCCAAATGAGGAAAATAAACCAGAAACATCAAATGTTGCAAGGTTGTGGAAGAAAGGAACACATAAATGTTGTTGGGAATTGACTAATCCATCCTCTATGAAAAATGATATGGATGTCAAAACATTAAAGATAGATCTATCATATGATCCAGTAGTCCCTGTCCTCAGTATTTCCCCTTCAAAATATGCAAACACTAGTTTAAAGGCATATATGCACAATTATGTTCATTGTGGTAATATTGACAATAATCTAGTTATGGAGACAATCCAGTAGCCCAAGGACATATGAATGGATTAAGAAGATATGACATTCAATAGAACACACAATGGAAAACATTCAGTTACAAAAACATGTTGAAATACTGCTATGTATATGTGATAAAGTGGATGAAACTGAAGAAAATTATGTTAAGTGTAATGTCAGAAGGAAAAAGACAAATACTGGATGCTATTATGCATGTTTGAAGCATACAAAATAAATAGGAAAACACAAACTAAAGCAAATCCTAGAGGTCTGATTATAGAACTGAAGCTTCAAGGAGAGAGAAGTTTTGAGAGCTAAGTGAATGGGAATCTATAGAGTACAGTAGAGAATATTGGTGTCAGGCATAGCATCATAATATACATTTGCAGAGGTATGAATCTGTACACCTAAAATGTATACTGTGTTGTTAATTCAACTTTGTAACAATAAATGTCATCAATGAATTTAAGTCATTAATATATTACCTAAATAAATAATAATGTTAATAATTTATAAATATGATTAAATTGATTGCTGAAGAGGCATATATTCTGCTGGGAATCCATCTCAGCACTATCATTTATCAGTAATCTTAAAAAAATTACTTAATTTCTTTAATCCATAATCGCCTTACTTTTAAAACTGGATTAATTATAGTATCTGTTGTTTTATGGAAGGATTAAGCTAGTAGTTTCTTATAAACATGTAAACCAGTGACTTGGAAGTATCAAATACTATAATTACTATCTTTATATATCAATTTTATGTAAATACCACAAGTGACCATGCTTTTATCCACAGAACACTTCCACATTACTTACTTGCTATCTAAAATGTTTATTCCTTGTGTCAAAATACTAAAAGCAAATAAATATGAGACACTGAAGTTTAATATTTATCTCTATGATAGTCTTTAAAACTCTTAGAAATATGTGGTAACATGCAAAACTTTCACCATGGCAATGTCCAAAATAATTAGGTAGATTTTCTTGTGTACTGCTATACAATGATATCGGTCAGGCTTTGTGAACTTAAAAAGAAGAACCCATAAAGAAAATAAAACAAAGTTATACAATACAAGAAATCTTCAAAAAGTTTCCAAACTTGTGGCATTCTTCTCAAGAAAATCATGGACATCCCAGAAAGAAACCTTTTATGTGTGCTAATTTGTCTTTAAAGAAATCAGCAAATTCATTATGTTTATGTTGGATTTGTTTTATTTTATTCTTTTCCCTACCTTTTCAAATATTCATACTGAAATCCATGACATGAATGAAAGGAAAACTAGGACATCCTCTGGAGACTAGTTCTTACACAAAGTAAAGATAAATTTCAGAATACATTTACTTTTTTAAGTTAGTGGTCCACTTCAAATCAGGAAATGTTATTGGGTAACTTGTGATTTATAGGATGGCATGTGATACTATTTTCCACAAAAGCATATGGCATCTGAAAGACCGAAAGAAAGATACATACTACACCTAAAATATAGACAATATCTATTTCTATATATAATTTTAAAGATTTGAAATTTAAATGAATAGCATGCTGTTACATATATATCTCCTTTCCTGTTTTTATTGGGATAATTTTGTTCCACATTGCTGTTTGTGTTTTGTGTTTGTGTTATCCTCCACTTTTGGTGGAGGTGCTATAACTACAGCAATATGACTCCAGAACATCCACAATACACCATCATTGCCCAGTGTTCTCCCTTCCCACTTGCCCTGCCCTACCTTCCCCAATTCTGAATGCTTTGAGTCAGCCTTCAAGGACTAGTTTTTGAGTTTGAGTTTAACTCATACTTGTCTGGTTTCTCTTGATAATAATATAAAAGTTACAGTAACCAGTATTTCTAATAAATATTCTGGAAAAAACGGTTGTTTAAGAATAGTAGATTTTTTTAGAACAAAGAAGGAATAAAAGGGAATTCATTTGAGGAGAATAAGGTCAGGAACATTGTACAAATATTCTTCAAATGTACCAAGAATTGGTCGTTATATGCTGATATGTGCAATCAACCTATCATTGGTAGAATTAGATGTGTCAAGGTTAATTTTATACACAAATCTGTAGCGATATAGCAACAAATCTGTAAATCACAGCTCTAAATCTGCTAGTATAATTTAAAACACTAGAAGAGTAATGAACCCATTTTTATTATTTTCCAAATCCACCATTTAAAAACAAGGGGAATTAAAGGACAATAGGCAAGCATAGGGGTCATCTTGTAGCCTCTTAAATAAGTGGAGAATACAGGACACAAATAACAAATGTGCCAAGAAACACAAAACATAAGATCACTACATTAAGTGCATTGTGGGAGTTTGATGGGTTTAATGTGATAAGCTGGAATGAGTAGGCAGAGATAACCATTGAATTTGTAGGAAGGATTCACTGAATAGAAAATTGACTAAGATTGACTTTAATGCCTGGAGAGTAACTGTTATGTTTTCTAGAAGGCTGGCAGTACTATTCAGTCTTAGACCTCCACTGAATATGCTCTCACACCATAGATCATATCACATTCCAAGGAAAAGTAAGGGTCATTTTTTTTGTTAAAAACAATATCCTTCAAGATTAAATTTGACACTTCTTACAAATTTCTCCAAAAGTAAATTACATGTCCTCATTAGCTCTGAGGTGACCTTGCTCTTCATTGCTGACAGTGGCATTTTCAGAAGAGGACTTTATTTTTAAGATATTTAACAAAAGAAAAATCAGAAAGACAAATTAACAACATAAATTGGAAATGCCTTGAAATTTATTTCTCTAAAGCACTATGAATAAGTGACCATGGTTATTAGATATGTGAGCAGAGAAAATGAACATGAAGCAGACAATACATGCTTGAAGGAAATAAAAAGAGAATTCAGAAATTATTGCACATTTTTTAAAATCATTTTAACAGATTGATCTTCTCCCATTACATATGTTTAGCCAATAAGTGAATAATGCTTATTGCTGCCATAAATATATTAAGATGGAATATCACAATTGAGCATTGATTATCCATCAATGCCATTTTCCTAGTTTAGCATGAAGAAGCACCTGGTTTTGCATAGATGAGTGACACATCCTGGGGACATGGTATAAGATAAAGAGAACTGAGGGCACTATTAAGCCAATTAAAGTTATGTCTCATAAGGTTGCCAGAGAACATACAAATTAATATATTGTTTCATTTTCAGATACCTCTATCATTATATAGGAATTGCTAAAACTATAGCGATATAGAAATAATGGGGGTGGGATACTCCATGCAATCCTTGGAACATACTTATCCTAAAAGAATATCTTAATTAAAATTTAATTGGGTATATTTATCTTAACTACCCAATAAAAATAACACTTGTGTCAGAATACTTAACAAAAATAACAAAAATTTAACTACCCTTTCTATATTGCCTTGAGACCTATTGTTCCATGAATATTTCTGAATGGAAGTGTCACCTCTATCTCCCCCGTTTTGGAAATTCACAGCAAAGTTGAGTCTAGCCACTCTATACCATGATGAATTGTGAAAATCATTTTCATGTCATTTTGTCTTAACCACATTAGCTTACAGGATTATCTAAATAAATTAATGAAGCTAAGTTACCAGCCATCTAGAATTCATTTTTTTTCTGAGACTAGGTCTCGCTATTTTTGTCCGTGGAACTGCAGGCTCTTGTTTCCCAGGGTACCACGGACTCAATCCCCAACCTCGGCTTCCCAGGTAGCTGGGATTACAGGTGCACGCCACCATTCCCAGCTATTTTTTTGGAACTAGGTCTCGCTACGGGCCCCAGGCGGGACTTGAACCACGATCCCTAGCCCCGGCCGCTTCATAGGCTCTAGCTTACGAGCCACTGTGCCTGGCCTAGAATTCAAATTTAATAAACCGATACAATCAGATATAAAACATAAAATTGATAAAAAGAAAAAAATAGCACATCCCATACTGTCTAACTTTTGCTGACACCTAACTTGAATTGCTTAGAAAGTTTCATATATAAGTAATAATTACAGATGTAAGTAAAAATGTATTTATTATCTTTATTATTTTCTTAATACATTTTTTATTAAGGTGATGTTGGTTTACAATACTGGTTTAACAACACTGGCTTTACAAAATTGGGTTAAAACCTGTATATGATTCAGAAATTTTGAATCCCACCTCTTGAGGTGTATGCCACCATATCTTACCCACCAACCAGTACTATATTCTGTTCTTACAACAGAGAATTCTTTATATTTTCTTGCATATTTAAAAATCTTTTTACCAGTGTCTCATTGTTATGGTAGTCATTAGCAAGAATCTCAAGAGAAGTTTAGATACTAGAAAATCAATAGGAGTTTTATTTGAAAACAATGCTACTTCCAGTAAAATCTTTGAAATACAAGAAATAGCATAAATACATAAGTTAGGAGTATTTACTTTTCCTTTCAAAAAAAGGTGGTCTATTGAAATGATTAAAATGATGACCTCTACTTATTTTTACATTATTCTTTTAAGATATAAAATTTATCTTTTAAATATAATATTTATTAATAACACAAGTTGACCAGTTCCTATGCAAAAACATTTGAACAGAAAATTTAAATACGTTTTATAAATGTCTGGGTTAATATATGTTTCAAAAATGATACAATTATTCTACCTTAAATACTACACACCTAAAACTGTTGCTCTAATCAAATAGTTATGAATCTACTTAAATTTAGTCCCCTATTCATGTGTATTTAATTATAAAATCAAACAGAAAAGATTGACAATGCAAAATTTTCACTCATTGAAAAGTTCTAACTAAATTTTATTAACACTATACTTGAACTGACTTTTATAAAAATTCTTTTATAAAATATCTTTTATAAAACTCTAACAAAGGAAAGGTACTGAAAATATCTTGAAGGCTACAAAAAAAAAATAGATTCCTGTGTGTTTCTGGAAGAGGAATTTGGGCTTATTCAGATTAGCTTTGAGTAAGCATATAATCCTTTGTGGACTTGTTCTAAATTAACTGAAAGTCTTCTCAGGTTGATTCATCAAAAATGCACCTTTTTTTTTGGATTCATTATTTTACTGAAAAAGAAAAAAAAAACACCTCTTCTAGAATGCATGAGAACAGAACTTTCATTTCATGATTACCTCGTATGATTACCATTGCCTTATATAATAATGTGATTGCATTACCTAATATAGTCTTTCAATAATTCACATACCATTTGGTATTATATATGATATAAATTGGTTTCAGTCCATCATGATTTATTTATTTATTCCGTTTTCTACCTTGTCACAGGCATAACACTAGGGGATAAAATCATGGTTAAGATGTGGTCCTGCCCAAGAGCAGTTATAATCCAAGTCATCTTTTTGCTTCTGACATTGGCTCCACATATCTGCTAAGTAAATTAAATATTCTGAAAATCAGATATTTGCTAATGCCTAGAGAACAAAAGAAAATTAAATATGCATGAGTTTATTATGTTCTGTTTGTACATCTGGTTGGAAGACTTATTTCATATAAATAAGACTGTAGGCTTTTGTTCTTGATACTTCTACACAAATCAACTAGTTTAAATGTGATCCCTAAGGGACTGTGATAATTGCATTCTTGAAAAAACATGTCAGTAGAACTGCCTAAAATAAGAATATTAAAACAAGTAAATACTTGCTTTTTTAAGTAAAATGACTAAATTCTAAAATTGTTCTTTTTTTCTGGTCTTTAGCTCCCATGCATAGTAAATGGTATAGTAAAACTCATATTTATGCAATAGTAATCTTTGTGACTACTCCCGTCTCAGTATTTGGATTGGGGACACTCTTCCTTTTAATTTAAAGAATAATTGTATTTGATACCTTTATATCCCATTGTGATAAAAATCAACAGCAATCATTTTTTCTAACTAATATTGGGCACCTTACATGTTATCTCAACTTTGAATCACAATGGTATAGCACACAGCTATAAAGTACTAATAATGTAATTTTATGCAACACATTCAGTGAAGAAGTAATATAAAGTATCATTTAAATTCTCATTTAACCCTGAAAAAAGGTAATGTGCATAAAATGACATTTGTCATCTCCATTGACTTTATTTACAAGCAACATGTCTATAGTAAAAGTCAATTAAATAACAAACAAGATTATAACCCAAATCTCTCTGATTGTACTGAACTATCAACTTTCTTTTCCTTAGTGCAGGCAATTCTTTGTCCTATTGCCTATATAGTGAAATCCTACTGAAGAAATAAAATTAATTGCAAACCTATTATAAATAAATATGTTATGCATATTTATATAGATATTTATTTGATGAGTAAGATTTTGGTATTTTATCTGTAATAATTTTTACATACTTCTAGAATAAGGCTTTCTTGGGTTGTTATTTTTCTGAGGAAACCATGTCATATTTGAAAAGTCCTATAATAGTGTAATAGTGTTTTATATTTGCAATTACATTGCACTTAAAGTAACTTTAATATATTTATTTGGTCTTATATAATATGTAAACTAACAAAGTTCAGGTATGGTTAGCACTATTATGTAAAAAAGACCAGGGACAAAGCAGCATTTGCTTAAGTTCACATGGTGAGGAGGTGGTAAAGCTGAAAGAATGTTGCTTATTTCCTCTGTTACTTTTGTCAGTTGAATATTTGAAGTGGTATTGAATGAATCCACTATAATAGTTATAAGTAACTATATAGTATCATGTAATTTTGACACTAATACTGGCAGGTGAGTTCGACAGGAATTATTTCACCATAATTATTTACATTTTACCATATTTCAGAACTAGTTTATAAAAGCTAGTGTAATGATGAGCACACATTACTTAAAGGATTCCCCAAGAGATAATCACTAAATTGCCATTAATTTCCCTTCACCTTAGACTATCATATCAAGCTTATTTTGAATATCACTCCATTGCCCATCAAAATATTTTAACACAATTTGCAGCAAAGAATACAGTAAGTAGAGATATATACCTATCCCTCATTAATATTAATATTTTATATTTAGAACTCTTGCTTCTCTCATTTTAAATTTTAATATAGATTTATTGTATATATAAAATATACATTTATATTTACTAATTAATATTATACACACAAAAATTGTTATATTAAATTCCTTTGTTAAATCTCTCATTTTTTTTTTTAGCCTGCTAAATTTGAGGTCATACATTTTATTGGAGTGACAATTTTCATTTAGAATTTAAAGCTTGTTACTTTGCCTTTATGTTAAACATTCTTCATCTTTCAACTATTTCAAATATTATGCACTTTAAGAAAATGTTAGGATAGTGATAAGTACACATGGCTAGACTTGTCACCTTGAAGGCCCCAATAAAAGAATCTAGATGGTAATTGTTTTCAGAGATGAAAATTAATGTCTCAACAGTCATAGCCCAATGTGATATTGATTGTGAAAAATATAAAGAAGTGAAGTAGGAACACCATCTATGTTAGAGACAAGTAGAGGCAAATAAATGCACTTAGCAAAATATACTGACTCAGGATATGCTGAATGATGAAGAAAGAGGAATTAAGGATAATGTGGGGATTTTACATTTGAATGTTTGGGTGAATAATGGTACTGTTTTCTGAACTAGGAAGGAGTAAAAATATACATATAGCATGATTTAGAGAGGGGAAAGAGGAGCAGATATAAAGTTCTATGAGGTCATGTTAATTTCAGATGATTATTTGCCAGACCAAATTCATAGAACCCAACAAAGGGCAAATATATGCTGGAAATGATCTGTATATAAAAAAAATTCAAATATTAAAAGATTCATTTGACACATAGGGAATAAAGTCCATGAATCTGAAACTGGAGCTACACAGATGCTTAAAAAGTGAAGGAAAACACAGACAACTGGGTCTACATCAAATTAAAAAGCATCTGTACAATAAAAGAGACAATAAGCAAAATAAAAAGAACTGAAGGGGGAAAACATTTTGCTCCCCATACCAGTGACAAGGGTCTGATAACAGAGATCCACAAAGAATCTACACACCTTAGCAAACACAAAGCAAAAATCCCAGTCAAAAAAATGGGGAGAAAAACTAAAAAGACACTTCTCCAAAGAGGAAAACAATGCTCAACATCAATAATAATCAGGGAAGTGCAAATATGGAGAGAAAGGGACACTGTTATTGGGAATATGAACTGGTCCAGCCACTATGGAAAGCTGTGTGCAGGACCCTCAAACTGCTGAAAATAGAATGACCTTTTGATCCAGCAATTACACTTCTGGGAATCTACCCAAAGGATACAAAATGTTCATTCAAAAGACCACCTGTACTCACATGTTTATTGAAGTGCTATATATATATATATATATATATATATATATATATATATATATATATATATATATATATATATATATATATATAATATAACCAGGAAATGGAAACAACCCAAATGTCCCAAAACATATGAATAGATGAAAGTTGTGGTATATATACACAATGGGGCATTACTTATCAATCAAAAAGTCAAATTTCAAGTATGTGTGATAACATAGATGGACCTAGAAGGAGTCATGTTAGTGGACTTATGCAATATTTGTATTGTATAAAATGTGGCTTTTACCAGATTGTGTATGAATTGTTCCTACTATACCCTTATGTCTTTGAAGCTGGGAGTCTATCTACAGTCTTTTCTAATAGACTTTTAGGAACTAGTGAATTCTGAGATATAAATGGTTTTTGACCAAGTGGTTACCAAGTATATTTAAGTAAGTTAAATTGCATGCAAAATTCTAAAATAAGAATTTGTGCTGTAGATTTGTGCTATTTTTTAGCAAAATACCACATAATAAATAAATAAATATATTTCTTATCACATGATAGGTTGTCAGAATCAACTGTGTTCAAGTCTTTTTTCAGTACTACCCTACACTTCACTCTTTGCAAATAACTATGAAACAAATTCAAAAGAAGCTGTCAGGTATTTTTTAGACTAAATGCAAAAAAATGAAACTGAATACAAGAAAGAGAATATATCACTCTAGAATTTTAAACCATACAATTTTTCAGAATTATGATAATTGGAACACTTATACAGGTTTAACAATAAAGAATAAGAAATAGAACAGCTTTTATCTCTTTATGCTTATTATCATAATGGATAAAGTTTATGCATAAAAATAGTTGCATAGTTACATGCCATATCTGAGAATAGTTAATTAAAAATAAGGGTTACTTCTTTCAAAATGACATGTAAATTAGTATATTGCACTTATGCTAACAGCTTTTTAAAGCACATTCTGTATCTTACTGATAAAAACAATACCTAAAACTCAACACAGCAGAATTTTTTTTAAAAAAATTAAAATTATACAAGCAAATTATTATACTAAAGTATATACTATTAACAAGCACAAGATTTCAACTCTATTATTTTTTGCCATTTGAAAAATATCACTATCCAGAGGGCAAATAAAATTCTAGTTAGATGTGAAGCAAAACAGAAACCATTATTGCACAATTCACATTATACTTCAAAAAAAGTTGCCAACTGACCAAAATGCAATAACTGTAGTAAACAGTATATGAGTCATTATTTTACATAATGAACATCTGCAAATTTACCTCTAAATTGTTTATATATTTGTGTTTCTATTTGAAATACTGATGTTAACATTCTACAATTCAATAGTGTATAATTAAAAAGTCCGTGCTCAAAGAAAGATATGGCATTTGCCTTCAGCCTCTGGAATGTAGTCTTTAAGTCCTTATAATGTTTTGTCTGAAAAAAATATAAATTTTTTTTTTAGCTAGGAGCACGGGACTACACCAAAGAGTCTAATGATGCTGTTGATGGTAAAAATTTCAGATCATGCAGTAATATTTATACAAAGAA
This sequence comes from Uropsilus gracilis, assembly GCA_004024945.1. NCBI lineage: Eukaryota > Metazoa > Chordata > Mammalia > Eulipotyphla > Talpidae > Uropsilus > Uropsilus gracilis. Next base: position 125,142 of record PVHY01000965.1, on the reverse strand, counting down.
TTTATGGAGATTACATGAGTAGTAAGCCATGTTTACATGGCAGAGCCCCCCCCCCCCCATAAACCATAAAACAATAGACAGAAAGCTGCACTAGTTAATAGTATTCCTTGGGTATTTGCAAACATCATTAACAGAAAAATTAGATTACCTATGAGTCCTATGGTGAGAACAATTGGAACTCTGCATACATATGCTACTTTTCTGGATGAATTTTAATAAGCATATTTTCACTAAAATAAACTGTAACTGTGAGTATAACAGCTTTCAGTGAGCTCAGGAAGCCCTTGGAGCAAATTACTGAAATGGAGGGTGGTCTTGGGAACATCCTAAAGTTGTTCTTTGTGACAGAAGTCATGATCTTGAGGACTCCAGAATCTGTAGTTTGCATCATAAATGAAGGTCATATAGATCATCCGCTTTATTTTGAAAATATTGAAAACAGTCTAATCTTCATATTTTTAATTTTATAGCTAATGTTTACTAAATATATTCACTGATATTTCAACATTTGCAATATACTGAATTAACTTTTTGTTGTTATTGTTAAGCTCATTGACAGGTGAAACAAGTGTAAGGGTTGAGTGATTTATACTATGTCTTGGTGGTTGAAATTATCTATAACAACTTTATGATTGTTGTTAGTACTGCACACACTAAAATTTTCCAGTAAGGAAGAAGCAGAATATATCACATAGAGCATTACTGAATCTATCTATCAAAAAATAGACTTTAGAGAAAATCCTGTCTCTTACCCCTAATAAATACACTAACATGACTAACCTGTTTCTTAAAAAAAAATCATAAAAATAATTTTCCTTATTTCACTTATGCATAAAAATTATAAGAATTTTAGAAAAAAATAGGAATTTGGTGTATAACTTGAGAAACAAAATAATTGAATTCTGAAATAGTCTACATATTTAGATTTATCCTTCAGAGTCATCAGAAAGTCAGTCTGCAAATAATATTCAATAAATACATTTAGTAAGTACCATCAAATTCAGACACTGATGCACTTGACATTCTCACAACTATCCCAAATATCTTGCTTAGGTGAGTTTTTTAATCAATAGAATATTTCTAGAAAACATTTGCCAGTTGTTAATCACATTTCATATCTCTGGTAGAATGCACATGAGTGCTATTCTGGAAGAGAGTAATCAGGGGAGTCTTAAGAATATATTAGACATACGAATATTTCACTTATGTTTTGACTGAAGATTAGTAATGGGGCACTAACTGCAGCATAATTTGAGACTATGAATCCCCTGGAAAATTGACATTAAAAGATTGTTGAATGAATGTCAGGATTAATTTCCCTAGACATGAACATAACTAATGCAGATTGTTGGCTTAAACAGAGAAAAATAGCAAATGATAGATATTGTCTTTCATCTCCAATTTTAACTAATTCAACAACTGAGTTAAATTTCTAAAGTACAACTATATTTGAATATGGCAAATGGACACTGGAAAATGTCTTCACTGATTTTAATAATATTCAGCTCTGATTATATGATTAGGCCTGATTTAGAAAGGATTGAGGCACACAGGAAGAGTTAAAAGGTCTAAATACACACAGCTTGAATATTAGGGGAGATGAAGTGTTGGAACCTTGAGTGGCAAGGGTAGCAACTGCACTTTCTTACTTGACAATACTATGCAAAGGATAGTTTTAAAATCACATGGCATAAAACAACTGATAGCAATTATTCTTAGTATCTAAACTCTTTAAGTCAGCATGTGACTACCACACAGTTCAAGTTGTTACTCTTACTTGGTAAATGAATAAATGCCTATTTGTTCCTTAGTGTATGATTAATTATGTGAGTAATGCATATATTCAAGGATCAAATTAACCTAATTAAATTGATATAAAGCTCATTTTCTGTGCATGCAACTATTTTCTGTGTTAGTTATGTTAGCTAAAATGAGCTTTGAATTCAGTCAACACAATAAAAGGTTTATTGAATCAATAGTCTTATTTTTTATAATATAACTAAAGTACAAAATCATGTGTGAAATTTTACACACATTTATTTGCTGGTTTTCATTAATGATCCTCCAAATTGAAGGTAATGATTGGAGTGATTTGATAACATGTCAAATAATTTCAAGTGATTATTATTTTTCATTTTTCTCTGTAAAAATATTTTTATATTAGATCTACAAAGCACACATAAATTACACATAATTTAGCTTCTTTCACATTGTTTTAATAAAGTATTACTTGATTTTCTTTCTTTCTTTTTTTTTTTTTGATTATACAGATCCATATTATATTTTCCAATTTTGCTGGGAACAAGCATTTTAAAATTACATTTGGGGCTTAGGTTGACTCTTTTTCTGAATCCCACTGTTATTTTGATAAGTGGGATAACTGCCAAGGCAGAGTCCACAAGTTCTTCGGATGCATAGAGGAGACTGAATCAGCAAATTGAGCATAAAAGACATAGAAATAATGATAATTAATTAATTAATGCTAAACTGGTTCACTGATGATAATTATGTTCCAATTCACTACAATGCCATGATCTCTTTGTACAGTAACCGTTCCATTATATTTATGTAATCCAATTTATCTATATGAGAATCATAGATAAATTGATGTCAACATTGCCCGTAAATATTTAGTTCCCCAAAGTTTCTAAATACCTGCTCCTGATCTGGGCACTCTAGAAAGTATCCAAGTTTTTAATCAACCTTTCTATCAATTTCCTAAATTTTAATCTACCAGTCTTTTAACTTTCCTTGCTACTAAAATCTATGGATTTCTTTATCCATTATAAAATTTTCTTCACATTTTCCATTCCTCTGAGTTTAGTTTCTTGTTTTTGAGAACATATATTTTTGTTATCAAAAACAATTCTAATTCTTATCTTGTAAATACATATTCAAATAAAGGAGTTCACCTAGGCTACACAAATGAACTATTTTATTCAGAAACACCCAAGTCTTGTGAGTGAATATTTCAAACAGTTTAATTCTTATATGTATATGTTATGAACCAAAATAAATGTGAAAAGGAACAATGAGCATATTTACTAATTGAAATCAAATCTATGAGTCAATCAAAACATAGACTTTACTTTGGAAAGTCATTACTGATGATCATATAAAATGATTAAATATCACAGTATAAGTCCCTATATGAAAAGCAATTACAATTGTAATTCACTATAGTAAAAGATGAGAGGAGAAATTTATATGATTTATTTATTGCTACAGAAAACTTATATAGCAAGTTCTAATACTATTCTACAGTGTTATTTTAATAAGCTAACCTGTGGCAAATGTAACTTTGATATCAAAACCTCTAACAAATTTTCACTTAATGAACAAATGTTTAACACACTTTCTTTAAAAATGAGAAATACAGAGATATTCATTAGCACCACAACTGTCTTCCATAATACTGAGTGTTCTGATCATCACTGAGTGGAAAGACAAAGAAATAGAAGTCTAAATATTGGAGATGAGGAGATATGGTTCATGATATGTAAATAATATAACAATTTACTAGAGAATAAGTTAATTTGTGTTATATGTACAAATAAATATTAGAATACTATTACTTTTTTCTATGATAGGTTATACCAACACCATTATATGAACTAGTATATTCTGGATTGAGAATACTCAGTAATTATCCATGAAAATATAAAAGTAAAATATAAAAATAATTATACAGATTTTGATCATTTTCATGTTTTTGAATAATTTCGGTTATATTCATTCTATTCATAAAATGATTATTTTAATTTAAGAAGTGTGAAGAATAAACATATAAATGCATTATGAAGAGAAAACAGTTGCAAGGTTATCACTCTCTCACTATAGTGAGAAATTCAGGTTAGAATTACATTTAAATCACTTTGTTGCCCTAGGCTGTGGTTTTCATCCTCTAAGCAAGCAATGAAGAACAGGTGTATCTGGACATCAAGGGGCATATGCTTGTGGTGGAATCAATCTGAGGGGAGACTCATCAGAGAAATGAAAGACAAGAAAGAATCTCTTATGATCAGTCAACCCAGATATAATTCAGAATCTGGTAAAAATTCTCAGCTATTTGGATATCTATATATCTTTTCAGACTGTAATAAGATATAAATACACAAAAAAGTAGAATTCTTTATTCATACCATTCTGTCTCTATTCCTGGGTGGTGCTGGAAACTAAAAGCAATTCTACATTCTTTACTTTCTAAAACTTTCTACAAACTTCTTTTACTTTTCAAAACTTTCCAAGTTTTATGCTACTAAAATACATTAAGATCCCCATTACTTTTTTCATTTTGATTTGTATCCTTTGAAAAGACAATATGAACCAGCACTAATCTGAAGAGAACCTTAAAAGCCCCTTTTTTTCCCATTGATCTACAAAATATTGCCATATATTTTACCATAAATATGGTAAGATTTAAAAAATAATAATATATGTAGAAGTCATGTAATGTATTTTGTGAGTAATAGAAACTGTTCTTTGTTGACCATGCCTCTAATTTTGTTTGCTGCCTGATTTGAAATTCATTGGGGGGGGGGGGGAGAGGGAAGAAAAAAATGAATGCATTTATAAAATAACCAAGTAAATGAAAACTCTCTAGTGTAACACCCAGAAAAATGACTTACATTCCTCAAACTATACTTCTTAAAATTGAAGAGTGAGTAAATAATTCTTGGAATTTTGGTGACCCATATAAAAATTTTTAAGAGTTAGTCATGTAAGAATAATCATATGGGTGTAACATTAATTATAATAATGATTATTTATTAAACTTTATCATAAGTGTGTCAATATTAGTAATTCCCATGACATATTTTTTGGTTTTCCATAGGTTTAGTCACAGAATATCATGTTTTATATTGGCATGCCACATTTGTCAAGATGTCTAGACACTATAGTAATAAGTGATATATAAATATATAGAGTTGAGGAAAACAATGTACCAGTAACAAATTAATTCCTACACTCCAGATTCAACATTCAGTAAGCATCTCATTTCCATTAACTGAATTAATCTATTTTTTTCAGTCTTAAACATTCAATAATTTACACAGGAACATGAATTTTAGATTACTTGGGTTTGTAAAGTGACTTGAAAAGGATAAGAGCGAAGATACTAAAGTATGTTGATAATTTTGCAAACAAGAAGCTAAATGATGAACAATTCAACCAAATAATTTGTAATCATAGATTCAATTTCAACTTCAAATCTACTATTTTAAAAGTTAACTTTATTACTGACATATTTTCAGTTTTTTTTTTACACAAGATCATCAGGTATTCCTTTTTGTCATATGACCCTCTAATTCAATAAAACATTCTACCAAAGGAAAGATTAGAGATTATCACTTTGTAATTTTCCCCATTTTCTTAAACAAAAAAACAAACAAACAAAACACCTCATCAAGATCTTTACACATCTTTGAGAATTCAGGGGTACAAAGGAAGCATTCACACTCATCTCACATTCATATCCACTTTGGAAATTATACTGGCTTATTTTCATGTTCCCATTGCAGAACAAAAACTTCTATTTCAGTGTAACAGATGAAACTAGAGCTTCATGAAGGTTATCAACAATGTTGCAGAGTTTTGCACTGAGAGATCAGAACACTCATCTGAGCAGTTTGCCCAACTACAAGGAGTCTTTCGGTCTTTTAGATTTTTTGTAATTTTTTTCAGTTTTATTTATATATAATTGACATATAACATTGAATATATTTAAGATATACAGCATAATGATTTGATGGCATCCAATTCAATCAATCATGAGTCTGACCAGAAAATCCTGGCAGGCTCAGAGCTACAGCTGCACTTGGGTAAGCACCAGCAGGTCTTGGAACCATCCTGCCATAGCTCTGAAATCACAGACTTAAAGCCGGAATCACAGTAATTATTTTCCATTAGTGGGGATTTAGTTTCACGGAAGTAATAATACTCACTGACTAAGCTATCATTTAGCGATTTGCGTTTTAACATTGGTTGTAATTAAAAGCATCCATTTATAGCATAACTTAAAGTGAGGAAACAGAGGGTGTCCCCGTATGACATTTTATTAAAATTTGCTCCATAGATGCTTGTCAATATTATATATATATATACAACATTTTCCTGAGTAACTACCTATATTTTTGAATTGCATGTATCATATATTTTCTTTCTGTACAAACAGCATATTAAAATATTCTGTTTAACTTTACAAAGTATTTCATTTAAAACCCTATTCAAAAGCTTTATTCAACGAACATTGTTTGGGGATGTAGGTATTCTAATATTTTGTACTGGTTATGTCTTACTATTGAGTTTATTTGTCCATTTGATGACCACCCTTTTTTACCATTAATATATTTTCAAATTACAGTTGGTTTTTGGCTTTTAATCACTGTATATTTAGGTGCAAGCCATTCTCCTTGTTTCATTTACGAAATAACAATTACAATGCTAAATCATATTTTAACTGTAAAGTACCTAGCATGAAGTATAATATATAGCAAATGTTTATAAACTGAAAATTCATGTTGTCATGTTTGACTATAAGTGAAACTGTTAGCATAATTACATAAGCAGGATTTGGCATCCAAGGGCCCACTATACATTGCTCTTTTTCTTGATATAATTATTAGTGGCATGCTTTATAAGTCCATTTCTATTTATGATTTCCTGTGTTATATTTTTATAGTAAATCTGTAAAATACTACTAAAGTAGACAGTTGTAAATGATTTATCAACTATAAGCACAATAGGAGAAAAAAATTTACAGTACCTTATGCACAGTACTTGGAATAAATTTAGCATCATAAGTTAGTACAAAAGTAATGAGACATAATAAAGGTTCAGATGAGTATTTGAAGTAGGAGTCTATTTCATTCTTGAAGGGAAAGTCTAACAATATTTAGTGACTCTAATATGTCTAGCAATATATTAAAACCTTTGACTTTAATTGCTTTGATTAAATTTTAGTAGTCAGACAATTCTTTCATATCGCTTCCACTATTTACTTAATGAATAATACATTCTCCTGGAAAAATATATCTTCTCTGTCATATCAAGCTCTGTTAGAAAGGTTAATGTGGTATTTTATAATGCTCAAGATGTGTGAGGTAGTGAAATTTTATTCAGAGAAGCAGAAATGCCAGGGCATTTTTAATAAGACCCTAAATGAAATGCTAACATATGTTCTGGAAAAAAAATAAAGTTCCTTTTAAGAAAATGCAAAGGAAATGTTATGTTTCTTGGTGCTATTTCAGTTATAGATAAGATATACTTTGGTTAAATTACCAAGGAAACTATTTTCCAGTTCCATGTAATTTCTCAATCTTAGTATGCTAGAAAACCCATATTTTGAGCTTTACTCTGATTCTGCCATAATTTTATATTAATACATTTTATTGTGTAAAAATTGTTTTTTAAATGAGATTTAACCATGGATTTTTTTTTTAATTTAGAGAATACAGAACTGGGGACCTTAGAATTCACAATTATTACTAACTGAATACTTTCTAACAAATCCAAGGGATTCAACTGTTTTATTTAAGAATATTTTTCAGAGCTATATTTAGGTAATAAGTTCTTAGAATGGTGCATCAGAGAATGGATAAAAGACATAGAGTATCATTATTTTTAAACAATTGTATACTTAATGATAAAACATGATGATCTGATATAATATTCATAGTGAAATAATAACTACAACTTTTTACCTTAGGACCAATATCTCTCCATTTCTTACCTTTCAGCACCTTTTCAATGGCAACTACCCTCAAATTTTTTTTCTATAAAGATTCACATATAGGTGAGGCCATGCAGTTTTTTACCTTTCTTACCATTTCTATTGAAACTCTCTGATAAAATACTTATTTTCTTATGGAAATGTGAAATGTTTAACTTTATTCTAAAAGTCTGGTTTCAGTTTCAACTAACTTGATTGTAGATATTATCCTTCAACTTCTGATAATTTTTAGAAAAAAAAACCTAGATACCAAGTAATACTTTTAAATAAGCAAATCGTGTCTTATCTATTTATTATACAATGCGGTCTATCAATAGGAATTTTTAAAACAGCTAATTTTAAACATTGATGACAATATCAAATAATGTAAAGATGTGGAAACCATGTTTTTTGTTGGCCTCTACAATGATATAAGTAATCTAGAAAAAAGAGTGGCAGTATCTTAAAATTCTTAAAATATATACATCATGCAACATAGTTAATTATACCTCTAGGCATTTACCCAAAGATATAACAATCCATAACCCCCAAACCCCCACAAATACATAAACATGTAAATGATTGTTCATAGTGGTTTCTTTTGCACTAGCCACTAAACTGAAAATAATCAAAATGCACTACAAAAGGGCAATGGTAAAAAATGATTCCATATCTATACCACAGACTATTACTCAACAAAGAAAAAATATCATTAACAATGATAAACACCAACAACTTCAATAGATCTCATATGCTCTCATGCTCAACAAACAAAGTAATATCAGAAGATCAAATAATATGTAATATTATTGAATTATAATTACGGGAAAGACATTATTTGGGTCATGGATTAGAAATAGTGAATGGGGTAGAATTGGTGTAAATATAAATAAGTAGCATGAAAAAATTTTAGTGATGGGATAATACCACCTACTGCTTATAATGATGGTTCTGCAAATTTATTCACATGGTAAAATAAAATAGAATTATGCATCTACTTATATCTTTGTCATATGTTGGTTCAAACATTGTATTATTTTAATAGATGATTCCAGGAGTGAAATGGGCAAAGTGTACATAGGAAATCTGTGCTATTTTCATAACTTCTTGTGAATCTACATACATTTAAAATTAAAACATTCTAATACTTATAATTTAAAAGTTTTCTGCAATGTAAAATTATGATTGTAGAGATAGTTTACTAAAATTTATATCAGTCATGTATAATTTATATTCATTTTATCCTCTATTGTAGTAATCCTGCTATTTAATAATGTTGAGTACAATATATTTACTTTTTATTAAGGAACAGAGAAAATTATACTGATGTTTACACAGAACTATGTTTTCAATATCTTCATTAGATTATGATTATATTCCTATTAATTCTTATATCCAAAAATGACAACTTCTATGAACATTTATAGCAATGTTACAGGTAAGTGCTATCATTCTGATTTCATAGCATATGAAAATGAATGGAGAAAAGTTAAGAAATTTCAAGGGTGATTCAATTTTTAACAGACAAGACCAGGATTGAAATATAAAATTGATTTTGAAATATTAGCAGCTAAGTATTGTATCATCCTATGTTTGTGATGAAAGTTTTAATTCTTAAAGTTCTTGAATTTATGTAAAAGAGAAATGTGTTACTCTTATATCATAATTTAATCTCTGACCTACTGTATTAAGGCAACAACACTAGTCTATATCTTTATAAGCAAACTTTTTCAAATATTTAATTTTTTATAAAAAAGCATTCCTATCTGTCTGATAAATTCTTATCAATCTTTCCAGCTCTTCATCTGTGCTGCTGTGAATTAGGTACAGATTTGCAATATTATCAATTCATTATTTATGTGCCTTATCTATAAATGGTGAGCTCCCTAAGGACTGTAAATGCTTTCTATTCATATTTATAAAACTTATGCAAACTTAATTTTTATAAAACTACATTTAGCAAGAGTTTGGTACTAATACAGTGACTTTTAATCAAGTAACTGATATCAGTATTCATTGTCTTTTTCCTTAATTTGTTTTCAAAGCAATTTTATTTAATACATATTCTCTAAACTTTCTCTTTCTTCTGTTTAGCACCATATTAGGAGGAGAGGTCTGGTTATTTTCCCAATTTGCATTATTATATAATCCAATCAGATATATATAAAGTTCTCCTTTTACATTCAGAAGAAACGTCAATAGTTCAAATTCATAAGTGTTATTTTAAATTGCAGCAATTTTAATTTTCTCTCCACTTAAAACTCAAACATCATAGACTACATGTATACATTCTGTATACTTCATTATTTGTATGATTATTTTTTGTTTTAATTTTTAAGAATTTATGCACATCATTTTATTAATGTGCATTTTTTGCTGCAAGCTGAGACAAAATTAATAACAACCTTTTTCTGGTACATTACTTAGCAAAAATTGAGTTTATGTAAGTGTTGGAAGAGTTGAAAAGATATTGAGCTAAATTAAGAATAAACAACACTTATGAGGTGTGTAAAATAATTTCCAAAACTATGTTGAACTTCAGGAGAAGTTCAACTTATTATCAATTCTAATACACCAGAGTGATTTATGTTCATTTTCAGAATCGTGTCAAAGTTATTGCAGAATACAAGAAACTTTATCAGTAAGTCATATATTCTTATCACATATTTGAGCAAAAAAGTCCAAAAAACAAATATCTTTTGGAATATAACAATCTGTACATTTTCAGGCCATTATAAATCAACCTGGTGACCAAAATAATCTCAGAAACAATTCAAGTATGAATGTCAATCATTACAGCTTTTTTCTGCATTGTACATACATTGTCACTTAGTCATCTGGAAAGCAATTTCATAATGACACAGTGATATATCACTTCACACCTATGAGAAAGACCTATATTGAAAAGACTGAAAACAACAAGTGCTGGTAAGGCTAAGGAGAAAAGAAATTAGTATAGTCTTTATAAAATTAGTATAGTCTGGTATAAATTAGTATAGTCTTTATGAAAACAGTAAAAGGATTCCCAGAAATAGAAATATCATAAGATCTAGCAATTCTACTCCTAAGAATTTATCTGAAAAATATGAAGATATTAATTTGGAAACTTATGTACCCACATATTCATAGCAGCGTTATTCAAAATAGCCAAGATGTGGACATAATCAAAATGTTTACCCATGAATGATTAAATAAAGAAGATAATGTGTCTATCTTCCAGGAATAATAATCAGCTAATTTAAAAGATGAAATCTTAACTGTTAATACAAAATAGATGGAACTTCAGGTAATTATGCTATGCAAAATAAGTCAGAAAAAATGAAAGAATTAATGGATGGATTCACTCATGTACAGAACATAAAACAACAAAAGAAATGAACTTAAGCATAAGAAAAGTAATTCTCAGACTCCTTAAAAAATATGGTGATTAGCACAAGGGAAAGGGAAGGAGGTGGGAGAAATGAGTAGAGGGAGTCAATTGACAGTATAAATAGCACTAGAAACTTGGTGGATATGGTGTGGTAAATAAACACAACAAGGTTTGAAGGAGGTATATACATATATCAAGTTTCAGGTGTATATCTGAAAATTACACAGTATTGTAAATAAACCTAAAAAATTTATTCAAAAAATACAATTTTGATTCGATTGGGATTTCCAATATGGAGAGGGGATGGAGAGAGAGGTTCAATGGAGGAGAGATGGGAATCGGCCATCTTGTAAAGATGTGAGCCATGTGAGCTTGGCCATGTGGTCATCGGGGGCCTGCAACCCTTGGCTGACCCAGACTGGCAGCATGTGTGCTGAATGCAGTTAAGGAGTTTGAAGATTAGAACTCTGTGTTGGAGTTTGTTTTGCTGAGTTGACTTGTGTCTGAAAGAGGCCGTGCAAAAGTTAGGCCTGAGAAGAAAGTGAACTTTGCTGGTTTGGCACCATGGAGTTTCTGCTACCTGAAGGTGACAAGGAGAAGACAGCGTGGAGGACAAGGAGGAGTAGTCAAAGGAACATGTCTTCAAGCGTCTGGAGATGGACTCTGTCTGGACATTGGTGAGATGATCAGGACTGAGGATATTTGGGACATAGGATTTTTGGGACATCAGGACATAGGATATTTGGGGCAATCTGGGAAAGGACTTTGGACAATACTGAGAAAGGTTTTGGACAATGTTGAAGTATTCTGAGTCTTACATGTTTCTTTTGTAGTTATTAGGATAATTAGAAATCACTTTGTTAGAAATAAATTAGTCTGCACTGATCAAAAAAAAATACAATTTTGGGGAATGATAAAATCAAAACAATGTTTATTTAAGAGACAGAGTTGAAATAATCAAAACATCTAAAATAATAGTTTAAAGAAATGTTCTCATTAAAATGTCTTTTTTATAATTTCAAACACCTACTAAAACAGTGGCATCCTATATCTACAAAATAATGAGGCTGATATTCATATGAATGTGTAAAGTAACTTTTATGATTTATATAAAGTAAGCTTTTAATTCAGGCATATGCTTTAATATCTTCCCACATATAGGATTTACCTTTTATCTGAACACTTTTGCAAGTCATTTTATGATAATATTGAACTATAAAATGATTATTTATTCAATTTGGTTAATGTACTCATATGCCAAACACTGCAAAATACGCATTTTGCTAAGCATGGATGTGTATAAGAAATGTAGTTTTAAAAATTTTCTATCAAGTCGAGTTTTTCTTAGTTAATATGATTTATTTAAATATAGTTTGCATGAGTTTGCATGATAAAAATGAATATTTGTTAGTGTATTTATGTAACAACTTTGCCTTTGAGGTTTGTGATAATTTTTAATATGGCAAAGGGCTCTTTAACAGATTATCCATGTTATTTTATTTTTGCCCTAACAATCAATAGGAAAACCATTTCTGTCCTCTAAATCTTGTATTATGCCATATGGAGTCTTCATAGTAACACTTTCTTAAATGGGATGATTAATAACCTAGACAAACATATGTTTTTTTGAATAGTTACATAGTCTAAATGAATCTTAAACATTTTTGTAGGATAAATAGTATTAAGATGAAATCATTTAAAAAGTATATTACTACAATCTTTCTCAATACCAAAGCTTCATACTCTGATAAAGCTTTTCTGGGGTAGAAGTCTTTGTGCAATATTTTATTTCAGTTTTAATTCAATGATCACACCAAAACAGATCAAACAGAATTTCACTTTGATTGTTTCTATGTAGTTATCTGTACCATTATTACAAATATTCAAGTCAGAATTAATTCTATTTTAAATTATTTTGATGAAATTGATTTTTTAGTATATATTAAATAATTTTATGGTAATATGGAGAGCATCAAAGTAACTCTCAATCTTTCCATGGGTGATTCTTGGAAATAATTATAAATGATTGGTAATTTAAATACAATGTGTTCATCTACAGATGTGAAACATCAGAAATAAGCACCACGTTTGGTTTTTTAATGCTTTTTTATTTGAATATGTTGGGGAAACATTCACAATAGTTTTGACTATACATTTCACATTTTAAAATAGTCAAATTAACTCAATTCCTAAAATATGAATTCATCAGATGAAAAGCTTGTAGCAGTTATTTTTTAGATATTTTGAACAAAACGCACATAGAGAATTTTTAAACATGATTCATTTGCCTTGTGATTAGTATTAATTACAATTCATTTAAGTTACTTGCATATGAAACCAATAAATTGATTATGTAAGTATATGATAACTGGATAACTGGGAAGGATTGGTGAGCCTGGGTTTATTTTCAGTATCAAAATTTTTTTGAACAGTTAAGTTTTATTTTTCTCAGAAACATAAAGCCATATCATAGATTTGTTACTTTTACTTTCTTTTGCTGTCAATACCCCATGGTTTCTCAACTTATTTAAAAAATACATGTAATTGTAAAAACTCTAAGGGAACATGGGTTCTTTGACACTTTATAAGTAATATGATAGCTTCTTTTCATTATTTCCTAGAATACAGTGTAGCAAACATGAATCCTATTTGTGTGGATTTATCACCTCTCTTTTCTCTTCCCCATAACATTCTACAGAAAGTATTCTATTTTAGTCCACTGGTACCTGATAATTACTGTGAAGCATTTGAAAACTTGGTTAAGTGAGATACTGAGATGCCCTGAAAGGACCTTTTCAACATATATTGGAAAGGCAGGTCAGGGTTACTGGTGAAAATAATAAGAAACTGATATAGAGGTTAAGGGCATTCAAATTATAGAACTTGCCTGCACACCATAGTGGTTACTGTTAATAATACTCTGCAATGTACTGAAAATTAACTAATAGCATGTATCTTAATTGTCCTTACTCTAATAGTGTAATCTCTATCAGAAAGGGGAGAGTCCATGTTCCTGATTCCATATAATGAAGGTTGAAACTGATTGGGGAGGAGAAGTTAAAGAAGATTAGGAATAGACATGTGGAGCAGACATGTAAAGGAGGACACACTTGCTTCTCAGCTATAGACTTGCATCAGGGACTTGGGGGTATGGAAGTAGACATGTATAGTCTAGCCTTGGAGAGACACTTGTAAGAGATGTGGATGAGAGATCCATGGGAGGTTGGCAATGGCAGCCATTACCTTGATTTGTATTCTGATTTTGTTCCTTTCACCCCATTCTTCCCTGGTTACTTTTGATCCTTTTCGTTCCCACCAATGTCTATATCCTTGGCCTAAATTTATGGTAAGCTTTTGGGCTTCAACAACCGGACTTTGAGCCAACCTTCTTTGGCTGGGTATTCATTCACAGGAGATGGGTAATTTTGAGTCTGAACTTTAACATTACTGTAAAATGTAAAATAAAGAGAGGAAGAAGAAAATACTAATTATAGAAGATTTAGGAGTTTGGAAATAAATTCATAGTTTTCAGGACAGCTGAAGTCCAAGAAGGTTTTTCTGACATATAAAATCATTTTTAGAAATTTTACATAAATCAGATTATCTTTTGCCATCTTTCAACACACTATTTTAAAGTTATTCACTATGACAACTTCTTGGTTTACCACTTTATATGACATTGCCAGGATCAGATGCCTGAAGTGTTATGATTTTAGTTACTTAATTTTATAGGATTTATGATAGGGTTTCCACAAAGTCCTTCTACAGTGTCTAATACTGTGTGCAGAAAACTAGAATTGGTAGAAATTTTATTAACATATAAGAAACACAAAAGACTGCATTTAACAATTATTGTGTCTACCACCCCATCGCTATGAATTATGGCTTGCAATATATTTATGCATGGATTACACACACATGTAGAGACATGCCAATAAAATTTTTCTTAAATTCATTTCTATTTGGATTAGTTTTTGCAGAATCCAGCAAAAAAGTTATGAATAGCTTATGAATAGATGAAGGTGAGTGACTGACTCCATCTTCCAGTACCCAACACACCATAAAAGTACCCAACAACTTAGTGTTTTAAAACTATTTATATGTATCACTACCTCGTGAGATTTTTACACCATTCTGGTTTTTATATGATGAACCTTTATATTTGTTGATTATAATTTTTAATGATTTTACTGATTCATATATCAGAGGAAGAATACAACTACATCATTAATATTTCAGATATTAGCGTTATTAAAAGTGATGTAACATGATGAAAATAACTATTTAAATAATAGCTGGCCAAAATAAAATATAAAATGATATTTGCAAAATGCCACAGCAATGTAATAGTGCTGTTTCAGGAAACAGATGAATGAAGTTCTCCCAAATATTAAAATAATGATCATTGGTAAAGTGAATGTGTAGTTCTATCTCTTAATTTAAATGCTTAGTGATTCCAAATTCAAAAATGTCCTTGATTTTTCTAAACAGTTCTACTCCTGTTTACTAAATTTGAATTTAAATAATGCTTTCTGATATTTATACCAAATGAAGTGACTTAGATTAAACAAAATTCACTACTTGTAAGTCCCAAAGCTGATAGAAATTGTGGAATTTTGACAGACTTGTTCATAAAAATGTTGCTCTCATGTGTGCTACTCCTGTTGGCAAACGACATTTAAACATATGCTCAGAAGACACATACTATTTTAATGTCTGTCATGAACCAGTGTCTGCAATTCAAGACAGATTCACTGAGGAATTATCCCTATAAAACCTTTTGATCATTTTTTTTATTCAGTCTACCTCCAATTTTTCTTTTTATTCAGTCTACCTCCAATTTTTCTTTTGTAAATAAGTATTTTTACTGCAACTGCAAAATTTTCATAAACTTACAGAAATATTTTAAGAAATGATATATAGTTACCATTATAAAAGCTACACTTCATTTATTCTTCTTTATAGTGCTAACCAACAAAATCTCCACTGACTTAATTTTAATGAATATCTAATTGGCTTATTTAAAAAGAGTTTATGAATTGGGCAGCACTGCATATAACCAATGGAAAGGCACTGAAAGGAGCTGTGTGAAATGAAAGGTTTTTATAAGCATAGAGAAGATAAGACAAGGTCATTCACTAAAGAAAAAAGATGACTTGGGCAAGTCTTTCCTTAGGAGAGGATATCTTATGCAAACTACTGCTGACCAGGAAACTCCATATTGATTGATTTAAAATTCCACTCTTGAGAAAACCAAAACTACAGTTAGGTTCAGTTCAAGTCTTGGTTATTCCATCATATTTTTTGCTGTGTTTTTTTTTTTTTATTAAATAATAGTAAGTATAAAAAACTATAAAACACAGATCCAAATTTGGGCATACTTAGGCATAGAGATAAATATTTTAACGTCTTTTGTAGCCAATACTTTGTGTCTTTGTCTTCATTACTCAACAATAATAAGTTCTGCAGATTTCATTCACTTTCAGGCCCAGAACATGACACAGTCCCGCAGAATCATTAGTATATGAAGTTTCAAGCTATTTTGACTAGAAAAAAAAATTATTCCAGACACTGCAATTTTGTTTAGAAATAGCTGGAGTATTTTCCAATGGATTAGTTATTAGTTTCTCAGTCTGGTTACCAGTAATAGATGGAAGTACATTAAAATCAAAGGGAAAAATTAGTAACAATTATCCCTCTAACACTCAGTATTTCCTTCTTACTGTGAGGAAAGCATCTTATGTGTCTTTTACTCTAGTGAAACTTCTCAGAGATAAACCAAGGACTCCACTCGCTGAATCCACATTTCATCAGAATAACATCACATGGGAATATAGAATGTCAACTAAATTATTTCAGTAAATATCTGTGAGAGGATGCATTTAATAAAGATTACTAAAACATTGTATTTCTGCTGGGGAGGTATTAAAAATGCTAAGAATTATTACCTGGAGTCTCTCTGGGCTTTTGCTGACATATCAGGTCATACAACTCAATCAGCACATGCCACTAACCAGATTTTCAAATACTTTGTTGTTAGTTTAGGGGTTCCTGGATTTAGGGGTTCCTAAGTTCTTGAATATGCCATGAGAAAAAAAATCACAACATGTCTTAGCATAAGCAAAGTTCATTTAGAGACATAATGACAGGACACCATTTTCTTCTATGTGCAAAAGTGATATTATAACACATATAACAGTATACATTTTATGTAAAATAATGTAACTATAAATATAAATGATATAAATTAGTTGAAAGTTTGCATTCCAGTCCCTTTTTAATGCATGGTTTCTTAATAAACTGAGTGTCCCTCCAATGTTTCATACACTACCCAGCACCTAAAACAATCTGTCCAAATGTATACTTGTCATTCCATAATTTAAATATCACCAATACTTGTCCCATTATTCACATGATAAAGGTCAACATCTTTAGCATACCTTACTAAAACTTGGATTATCAGCTATCTCTCTACTCTTCCAATGTTAGCTCTCACATGTTATTTGCATATTTTTATGCAATCATAAGTGTTATTAAAACACTGGTGAAGTATTTTTACTTACATGAGTCAATGAGGGTAGGTGTTCTTTTCTACCCATAATAATAATCATAGTAATTTTGGATATACTACACTAAATCATCATTATATCTTTGTATTCTCCAATACATTATAAAACAAATAGGGAAAAAAGGTGAATCATATTTATATATGTATTGATCTCACATATAGCAAGAACTTAAATTTTAGCTAAATTATTTGATTGACCTTGTATAAATTTTTGTAATGTCTCTTTAGTGGAAAAAGTAATTTTTTTGGCATAATCTGGTTTTAAAATTGAATTTACAGTATCCAAAGTCATCACATTTATCCATTGATACAAAAGTCTACATTATATTCATTCTTGCTAAAATTCACCATATTATTTTGATCTTTTTGCCTTTGAAGATAGTCTTTGATCCTAATTATTTTCTGTTGTATGATCATTTCTGAAAAGTTGCCAGAAAGTTTGCTGAAAATTGTCTTTTTTTTCAAATTTTAAATCCAATTCAAAGAAATATATTTGAGAAGATACCAAGTAACACAGACAGGTCTAATTTTTAATATAATGATGCAAATTTTTTAAAAAATACATTTTCTTTAAATATTTGTAATTTTGTATTTTTATAATGGTAACAAGAATTATGACTTATTTATAAGACTTTGTGAAAGAGTAATTATGTGAATAATAACACTAGCTAACATATACTGTGTTTGCTATCAGACATTCCATAAATGCATTTTTTTAATGTTTATAACCTTTTGAACTTGTAATAATTATTATCAAATTTTGCAGTTCAGGAAATGGAAGAAACATCTCAGTATTTTGTTAGACCCTGGTTCTTACAACAGTGTGAACTGAGACTTGAACCTAAATTAATTTGATTCAGTATATTGTAATTCACACTCATTCTAAATATTGTAATGGTACCATTTTGAGTAATATCTTCTGCAATTGTGCATTTTTAATCTTAAACTCCAAAGTTAACTAGCTTAACTAATTGCATTGTTGAAAGTTCAGCTAAAATGAATTCTAAAGTTAGTCATATATATTATGTAATCTATTTATAAAGATATAAAAATGAGAGCATTTTATGAATCTTAGAAAACTTTCACTTCCCCTTTATCTTTATTGGCATCTAGGAATATCTTGAGTTCTGTAAACTTGTGCCTTGCTCTTGATTCTTTCGTTTTCTTACCTGTAAATTCACATTTCTCCTGTATGCACAGTTTAAAAATAGTTACTTTTCAATTATCTCATTAAATCAAAATTTGACAAAGACTTCTAAAGAAGATTATCAGGGATTAAGGATCAATGCAGTTCATGATTACAACTAAAATGCATTAGTGCATATGGATTTATGCAGATGTCTATATCAGGAGCAAAGACTTCAAAATTTTTCTAAAAGAATAGCTTTTTAAAAAAATCTACAGATAATTTCTAATAAATGACTTTCCTTGCAGCTCTTATTTTAAGATATAAACGTAGTTTGGTTTCCCAAAGGACCTATAATTATTGCAGATTTATAACAGTGTAACTCTGAAGAACTCGTTTTGACATCAGATCACCTTATCAAATGAACAATAATTAAATAGCTCCTTTTATTCAGACAGAGATTCTTAATATTAATGCAAGGAACACAAATTCTGGGATCATATAATTTCAGTGTGATAGGGTGGCCTTACAATGCCACTCAGGTAACTTTAATTGAAATAATTTGTTCATGGTTAGTAATTTTGCACTAATGTCATTTTCCCAAGGAGACAGTTCTATGAATTTATGACATTTTATTTGCCTTCAGATTTCTATGATATTAAATTGGAGGGAAAAGAACAAACTGATTTCTAAGAAAATCAGCTTGTTAATGCCCAATTGATTATTGTAGAATCCACCGGCTTTTAATCTTTACTCTTTTTGAGAAAATGTTTCTCTGATATAAAACAATGAAAAGATTGGTAGGCAAAACAAGTAACTTTGAGTCAGACTGAATGTTAACTTACCTTCTTATCAATGACTTTAGGCAACAATCAAAAATGACTATAATTTGAAGACAAAAAGCACAGATTGAAATTATTTTAGAAATAGAACATTATTTTAGCAGAATAGAATGTGCTCAGTGGTATTTCTATACTATTTTATAATGTGTATATCTAATTAATATTTAAAATTTTACTAAGAAATATTAAGAAATGATATTGTCTTAATACTATTTTTGTATCTCTTGTCATTGCAGTCACTGTAACACTGTTGATTGTAGGATAGTTTAATCATTGCTTTATATTGTGCCAATTAAAAAAAAGTAACAACTGAAAAATATTCCTATCATTTCTATGACTTTAGTTTTTCTAATATATAAAATAATGACGATATATACCACAATTACCAGATTCCTAAAGAATCTAATGTTTACTTATATTGTTGCCTATCATCTCCTAATGATGATTCAAAAATATTAACTACCTAAATTGTTTCTTAGTTGATCTTATCCCATATACTCATAGAATTGCATTATTAAGATGACCACAGCAACATAGTTTGATTTTCTGAACTATATTTTTGGTTATCATGACATAGCACTCATTGGTACACAGATTACTTTCTAGAACTACTGAACTAAGTAATGGGGATCTAAGAGCTGACCCATGTTTTAAGTCCACATGAATAGTGAAGCTTTGCAATTTGGCAACAGCCTTGGTCATTTTCTGTGCCAACTTCCTGAGGTCATTTGGTTTCTTGGATTCAGCATTCATTTTTTTTCTCTAATCAATGCATCATTATGCTTCATGATGCCTAAATATTTAACTCACTGAAATCATTCAGATTAATATTACCAATGCAAATCTGTTCTGTTATTTTTTAAGCTGATTCTAACAAAGGTTTAAATAGCTTGAAAAGGCTTGGGTAGGAATGCCTAGAATGATGTGTAAGACTCTATTCAAATTCAGATTAGTTTTAATTTGTCTGATCTCATTACCATTCATAATTGTTGATTACAAATATAACCATATGCTTTGAACATTGTGTAGTGGACAGGGATCTTTGCCGAATCATCATCCATGCTTGCTCTCTTCAGTCACAGAATCTTAGTTTTATCCAGGTGTCCACCCTCATGCAGCAGATACAGAAGTATGTATTTCATGGTAAATATTAACTTGTTATATGGTAAATATTAACTATCCCCAGTCCCAAGGTTGTGCATCATTGGTATTGTGCATCTAGTCTTCCTTACTATTGATTGGTACAAGGATATTCATGTGAGTTTCTTTTAATCTGGCAGAAATAACAGTAAGTCAGTGGAATTTTTTCTACAAAAAAACATTCTTTTCTATGAGAAAGTTACAAGAAAATATTGTTTTCCTCCTGACTCTGGATATTAGTGAATAGTGAATATGATTATGAGACTTAGAAATTCTCCAAATATCACACTACTAGTCAAAAATACCAGTAACTGCAGAAGATAAGATTGAAAGATTGGTGAGTTGATGGATCAAGAATGAACATTTGAGGTGCCAAGTCAATAAACTCCACCGTCTACAGAATCTCAGCAATCTCTACTATGTGTGATAATAAATTTCCTCCTTACAAATTAATTCAGATGGACATCTTGTGGTTTTTGAATCTTAAATGATATAAGATAGAAAGAATATTTAGTATAATATAACCCTCCTTCCAATCAGCTAAAAGCACAAAGATTCAGGCAGAATAGTTTCACTAAATTGACAAAACTTATTCTCAGTCTGCTGAATGATTACGTGATTTAAACGTAGCAGTGGTACTACTTAATTTCAGTAATATCATTAAAACACTGTATTTTTAAAGGAGCAGTTCTTACAAGGGCTATTTTGGGCTATCTTCTTTAATTCCTTTGGTGACTTTAGCCCAATAAAATGTCGATACCAGGGAAATAACAAGAGAAAAGACAAATTTAATTTCAAAGGACTTGTCAATCTGAAATATTTGGAAACTAATGAATGACCAAAATAGATAGGTCATACAACATTTTGATTAAAAAAAAAGTAATAAATCTGTATGTAAAAGATGGGGCAAAAAGATTCTTGAAATTTCTTACTTGAGCAACTGTTTTAGTGCACTACATAGGCATTATTAGTTTCCCTGCCTGTTTCCCTATCACAGTGCAGATAAATTAACATTTATTTAGATGTTTATATTCGGCTCAGAGAAAACAGAGAAGAGGAAGTCAGAGAACCTGCTTTTTGGAGAACCTGAACTTAGGATATCATTCCCTCGCTGGTTACAGCAAAATAATCAACACATTATTTGGTACATCTTGTAGAAGATACATACATAATCAAGATTATATTTTCCCACTTAGGTAAGTGGGAAATAAATTTAGATTTAACTTAAAAACTCTAAGGATATTAAGCTTTCATTTGTATGTTTGTATTTTATATTTATATATTAGATATCATTACATCTATTATTTTTAAATTGAAGTAACATTATATCATCTAATATGTTTTATTGACAACTAATATGAATATACCAAATTAATTTTAATAGTTGAACTATTCATGTTCTTCACCCTCCAAACTAGACTGTGTATTTCATAATCAATATTACGATGTAAAGGTATTGACCATTTATATCTTCAGTCCATGCAGACAATAAAAGTGTTGAAAGGTCTTAGCAGTTTAAGAAGACTTAATCTTGGTTTTCAATTAACCAATATATGAACTTAACTAGAATGACCTTTAATTTCTCTTATATGACATTCAATAGACACAAAATAAATTTAAAATTTTCACCTCTTTTAAGAGAGCTAAAAATTATTCTTCCTTTTCCAAATAAAATCTCATGCAAATTGCAATGTATCTGAGAAATAAAGTAGTTATGTTTTGGTAAAAGTGGGAACAAGGTAGCTAGAGTGACCCAGTGAACATCAACTTCTCACATTTGCTTGGTGAAATCTTTGTTCTCTGCTAACAATAGTTTAAAATGCTCTGAATTAGATAAGTGATTTCTAAGTCCACTCTGAGCTTGTAAATTATAAACATCTATAAGTCAAATGTAACATTAGCTTTAAAGCTATTATAAAATACAATGCACATTTAGTGAATTTTTATACTGATTCATTTTTCTGGTGGTAATTTGTTGCATTATTTCATTTCAAAACAACTAAACTCAGTTTTGGTAAGTATTATCTCTTAAAATTACTCTCTTAATGGGTGCTTTTTTGATCAAAGCACTGTCTGCTAGTGAGCAAATATATTAACCTATTATTCTAACTTGTGTTTAGATTCATATATTAAAACTTAAATACAATAACGCAATTAGAGATAACTATTTTTGAACATTTTTGATGTAAGTGGTAGTTGTTCCTTAATCAACTAGAATATCAACTCAGGAATTTCTCTGGATTTTGTAATTGTTTCATACAAATTCTATGACTATAAGCAAAGATGGAATGTACAGCAGATGACTCAACTGTCTTTTTTCCTATATTATCTAGTTCTGTTCAGAAAATGAGTTTATTGAATTCATTAGATTATCACAAATCTCACAGTATCTTCTGATTTATTGATAACTTTTTACATTAATATTATGTCTTAATTATATATGTTGAAATGATAAAAATTAAAATTTTAAATTGAGGATTTATCTTATTTAAATTCATTAAAATATAGTTATCCTTTCACACAAAGTAGAACTTCACAGCATGAGTTCGGACCGGTCTCAGTCTGCAGCTCCCAACTCATCATCATTTTTATTTTATTTTGTAAAAGTATTACAGTTTTATATCAGTGACATGTATATTGTTACTTGAATCACTATACTTTGAAATGTTGAATACTAATAAACAACCTAAAATAGCAAATAAAAGCAATGATTGCAATTCTAGCTTGTGAAATTTGAGGTGATGTTTCCACATGAATTTCCACATTTTTTTAAAAATTACTTAAAGCAAACAAATATTTACTTATAATCAGGAAGAATAGCTATTTTAATTAGCATATTTAATTTTATATAAACCATTTGATTGCAATTATGTAAAAATGATGTGCACAGCAAGAATACAGGAAAAGAGAATAGAGAAGGGTTAACAATTGTCTTGGAATTATTAAATAAAGGTGGGTAATTTTCTGCATATTTTCAGATTTCAAATTCTTAGAAGGAAGCATATTATAATTTTAAGTAAACTATATTGTCAATTATTTAAAAGATTGGTTAATTGATTATTTGTATAATATATTACTTCGACAGGAAGTTTCCTAAGAATTATTATACTTCCTGAGATAATGAACAATCTATAATGATTTAATGTGGAGGAAATAGCCTCTCCTGAACTTAATGGTTCTTTAGAGTAACCCCAGAAATCCAGAATCTGCAAGTACCAGATAACTAAATTTGCCAATAATCAGCCCAAACCTTAATTATTTATTTCCTACCTGACCTCTTCTCTCTATCTTGTCTCCATTCAGTCACGAGCTTTATTTTTTCATGCATGAGAATTCAAACCAAGTTGAACTTGTTGCCATTACCTGGCATAGTTCACTCAGTCCTTCTCTTTTGATTCTCTTGACTTTGTTGGAAAGGTTTCTTTTTGACCTGTTTTTAGCTCCTTTGTAAACTGAGTATATATAACTTTAATAAACTAGATAAAATCAATTCTGTAATTCTCTGGCCAATTCATGTATATATCATATTCTGGTCAGGGATACACTATATTTTAAATTGACACTATATAGAAGTAATATAACAACCTGAGAGATAATATGCATAATAGCTTACTCTAGTTAGGCTTTCTTTCTTTCCCTCCTTCTCTCTGAATTTTGGAATACCAATAGTACATCAGGTATCAACTGGTATCATCACCAGGTATCACCAACATAGTGCACCCACCACTAAACTACTCATAGTTTATCATCAGAGTTCATTATGCTCTTTTGATATTTTTATTCTCACCCATCATTTCCCACTCCTTCTGGATGTTTCAGTTATGTTTCCATCTTAGCTTTCAAAGATTAGTTTTTAAGATTGTCTTAATCTGCCACTTATTTGGAAAATGTGGTATATATATATATATATATATATATATATATATATATATATATATATATATATATACACATACAATGGAATATTACTCAGTGATCAAAAATGACAAGTCTATGCCATTTGTGGCAAAATATATGTACCAAGAAGTGATAATGCCAAGTGAAATAAGTCAGAAAGAGAAGTTTAAATCTTATACCTACATTTTGACTATGAGATACTCTAATTACCTACTATAAGAACTCTGATAATCTATATTGCTTTTGGTAAGGCAAGTCAAGGTATAGTAAGGAAGATGTATCTAATTTATAAGTTTTTATTTCTTTTTTATTATTTTATCATATAAATGTTCAATGCATTTTTATTAATTAATATATATATCTATGTATATTTCAAATCTTTATTTTCCGCAAGGATCATCACATTTGTCCCTCCCTGACTATCCCCTCCTGTCTCCCCCACCCCCAGTTGTGTACTTTAGTTCGGTTCTTAACTTGTTTTGACATTTCCTCCTGGTCTTTTGCTTGTTTTTCCTATATTCATATATTAGTAAAACCATATGGTTTCTGTCTTTATCTTTCTGACTTGTTTCTGCTTATATGATTTCTTCTAAGTATATCCATGTTATCATAAAATCATCAAATTTGTTGTTTTTAGTTGATGAGTAATATTCCACTGTGTATATATACCACATCTTCTTCATCCAGTCATCTCTCTTGGGACATTTGGGTTGTTTTCATGTGTTTGCAATTATAAATGTGGTAAACATCTGATCCCAGATGTTCCTTTGTACACACATTGAGGTCTCCTTTGGGTAGATTCCCAAAAGAGGATTGCTAGGTGTCAAATGGTAGTTCCATTTTCATAGGTTTGAAGGTCCTCCACACAGCTTTCCATAGTGACTGAACCATTTTACATTCTCACCAGCAGTGTGGAGAACCCAAAGAAATCCACAGAAAACTTTTGAAAAAATAAACCAGTTCAGTAAGGTAGCCAGTTATAAAATCAACACATAGAAAAAAGAAGCTTCCCTCAAGGAGAAGAAGAAGAAATTTTAAAAAAATTCCCATTAACTGTCACACCAAAAAAAAATTAAATACCTGGGAATAAACCTAACAAAACATGTGAAAGAACTATACAAAGAAAACTTCAAAACTCTAAACTTCAAAATGCTAAAAGAAATAGAAGACATAGGAAATGGAAAGACATTCCCTGCTCATGGATTGGAAGAATTAACATCAACAAAATGGCCGTGCTACCAAAAGTAATCTACAGATTCAATGCAATCCCTATAAAAATTCCAATGATATTCTTCAAAGAGATAGAACAAATGATATGAAATTCATATGGAATAACAAAGGGACCTCAAATATCAAAAAGGCTACTGATCAGAAAAAGAGAGAATGGAGGTATTACTATTCCAGACCTCAAACAATACTACTACAAAGCCATAGTAATTAAAACAGTATGATGCTGATACAAAAACAGACAATCAGACCAATGGAACAGAACCGAGTGACCTGAAATAAAGCCATACATATACAGGTTTTTATTTCTTAACATAAATATGTCTGAATTTAATGCAATCATTGACAGCTATCACTCAAAGTCAACACCTTCTCTGGAGAATTGATTGTTAGATGGAATTTGCCAAGTCCCAGATTCCACTGTCACTCTTTAAGAGTAAAAGCCATGATTGAGTGATGCTGCTACAAAATACCACCTTCAAACTGGGACCAACTTTACAACATAAAAGATACTCCAACTTAATGCAGTACCCCATGCCAGAATCAGACTGATGATAGATTCCAACTAACATCACACCTATGTTTCACCTATCCTCTTGTGCTTATTTCTCTCCCCATTTTTGACTAGGGTAATCACATAAAAATAAAGAACTCCAAGTAAAATTAGAATTTAACAGAAAGAGAAATGTTTCTAACAAATATAATTTTTCTGAAATTCAAATTTCAGTAGGTATACCATACATTTGTTAGTCATGATAACTTTATTCCCAATAATGTATCTTCAATAAACTATATGCCCATGAATTTTTGTTTGAGTTCTCTTTCTAGGAAGTCTGACTTTGGATATATGTTGTGCTATTAAAATTATATGTATATCCATATGTACACATACATTCATACTAGTAAATCTATGTTAAATATGCATTATATTTATGTTATATAAAAGGATATATAACATAAAGCCTTACTAAAATGTACAGACATAGGTAGGAATCTATATTCTTCAAGTAGATTTAAATATGTTAGAGATAATACATGCATATTAAATCAAGCAATTAAACATTGAGGATAAAGAACAAAATAGAAGTAGAATTACCATTCCTAGTATTCAAAAACATCTGTCATATTACTAGCATTAGTTTACCTTGGACAGTTATTATGGGCACTCATTTTTTAATAAAATAAACTGTAAATAACATCTGGTTTGTAATGGTACATAACTAATAAATTCCACGACTGTTTTGAAAAGGTTTATTTTTCTAATAGATTCTGGGGATTTTAGAGCTTTTGCTAACAATAAAAAGAATTAAAGAATAGGGAGAGTTAAGAGATTTGCAAGTTAATAAGACTATTTGACAAATAAAGATGCACACATGTTCTGACTGTAAGGTGAAATATTATTTTAGCTCATGCTTTAACTTTTTTTTTGAGACTAGGTCTTGTTATTTTTGCCTGTGGAACTGCAGGCTCATATTTCTCGGGGTACCACAGACTCAAGCAATCCCCAGCCTCAGCTTCCCAGGTAGCTGGGATTACAGGCGCACACCACCACACCCAGCTGTATTTTTTTGGAACTAGGTCTCCTCAAGTGCCCCCCATTGGGACTCAAACTGTTATCCCTGTGGCCCCATGACTCTAGGCTGCCGCATACAGACATGCTCCACCATGCCTGGCCTCATCCTTTAATCTTAATGATCACACCTTTTTCTAAGATGTAGTACCACAGATGGAGAGTGCACTCTTACAAAATACTTTTATTGATTAATATTTATAGGAATGTCAATAGACTTACAGTTTTATAAGTGATATTACAATAATTAAGGCAATCATTCTTCATAAGACTATCATTATACATATTTTTCTTAATGTCTGAAGGCATATGTACATTGAATCTTTATTTTTACGATAGGATATAGATTCTTTGTTTAATAAGATGGCTAAATGTCATGAAAAAGTCTATTATTAGAATGGTATTGGTAAATCTTTAATGTGAACTTAACTAGTTAAAAATAGATGGAATTGTTAAATGGATCCATCACTGAATAATTAAACACACTTATGGGGAAATCAATAAAACAGAAAGTTCTATGTTGCCATCATCTTTCACTTTTCTTTGAAGCTGTAAATACTTAGGCTTTACTGTGAGAAACTGAAGGGACATATGATATTACACATAAATCCTATGGACTGCCATAAAACCAGAGTCAAGTGTCAGAAACTGTAAACCTCCATCATGACTGACTAGTAGTGATGCTTATTATTTTTAATACACTGCCATGAATTATTTCCACTGAATAATTTCTTGTCTTTGTGTTCACAATGAAGGCCAAATAGACAGTTTTGGGTGGTTGGCAGTAAATCTGCATCTGTGAATAAACTCTCCTGGGATCCTATGAAAGACTGTAATGAATTCAACACATGATGCTAGTCTGAGATACAGACACATTCACATCATGACAGAAGACAGGATTTCCTAATAAAAATTAAGTATTGAATCAGTGTGTGTGAAGTGTTGCTGCTATTAACTGTCTGCCCTGGATTTAACACATGCACACACACATACACACAAACACATATTCAAATACATATATACACATATTCAAACACATATATTCACCAGTCATTATGTATAAAACATATTGTGAAACAGAAAATATTAGTGTTTTCACTTCTTAAAATAGATGATACCTGATATTTTTCTAGACAAAGATAGACTTAACTGATTATCAAGCTTATAGTAGGTTATACAGTTCACTTGTGTTTTTAGAGGAACTGACCTGTAACATGTATCTTTAAAAACTCTTTCATTTCTAAATCAGTTCACCTCCAACCTATCCTATTAGAAAATTGTAGACTACCCTTTACTGTTACTCTTATCAGTAAGAATGGAAAATTTCTGTGTTCCAGTCATTTTACTTCCCCCAACTATTATTTCAAAGAATAGACTGTATTCTCATAGTCCTTGAAGAAAAATATAGAATAAAATATGTACCTAATATTCAAAATGAATACAAATTAATAGAAAGTAATTAACAGAACTATGTTAACTTTTTAAAAAATTACTATTCTCACATTAAAAAAAGAGACAAGAAAAGTTATTTCAAATTAATATAGATATTAATAGATATTAACCTCAGGTTGGACAAATGATGAACAAATACATTCTTTCATTTAATAAGATGTCTTTTTTGTTTTGATGATACTGTTTGTGCAGAAGCTTGTAAGACTGTTGTAATCCCATTTGTTTATTTTTGCTTCCTTTCCTTTTGGAATGCATTTCCAAACCCATATTTAAGGTGATTTTCAAGGAGCATGTTTCTTATGTTCTTGTCTATGTATTTTATGGTTTAAGGTCCTTTTCCAAGTATTTAATGCATTTTGAATTAATTTCTGTGCATTGTGTTAATGGCATAGTTGTGTTCTTCTTCATGTGCCTCTTCTGTTTTCTAGGCACCTTTCTTCATTGAAAAGACTTTCATTGCCCTCTGTCTACTCTTGTGGCCTTTACCAAAATTTAGTCATGACTATATATGCAGTTTTACTTCAGGATTCTGTATTTTATTCAATTAATCTATATGTTTTTATTTCAATAAAATGTTTTTTTAGATTATTGTAGCTTGAAATTGGGAAGCATCACATTATAATTTTCATTCTTTTTCACAGAAATATTTTCACCATCTAGGATCTTGTTCCCAATTAGATCTCCTGACTTTTTGCTATTTTGCTAAAATAAAAAGAAATATTAATTATGCCAATTCTTCAAATCTATAAAAATGGGTCATCTGTATATTTTTCAGTATCCTTATACTGTTTCATTCAATATGCTTATAATTTTCAGCCTACAGATTTTTCACTTTTGGGGCTAAATTTATTCCAAGGTATTTAATAATTTTTTGATGTTATAATTAGTGGCATTCATTACCTGATTTCTTTCTGACAGTTTAATACACACACACACACAGACACACACAATGGAATACTACTCAACTATGGGAAAAATAAACTTTTACCAGTTGCAACAAAAGGATGACCTTAGAGGGCATTATGTTTAATGAATGGCCTGACAGAACAATATAACATGATTTTATTTATTGGTGGTAGAAAAAAGAAAGAAACTAAAGAAATGAAAACAAAGTTTTAGACAATAAAACTAATTGGTGACTATCAGAAGGGAAAAAGGGAAAGAGATGGGTAAATTGGGCAATATTGGCTAATTGTATATAACTGCATGTTCAGTGGTGAACTTAAGGTAGTTCATAAAGATGCTGATTTTTAATGACGTACATCGAGACTTACATAATGCAATATTCCTCCAGTAACAAACAGTAAAGTCAAATTAACAGTGAAATTTATATGAATATTAGATCCAAGTCATATTATTGGAAATTGTTTTCATAGATATACCACACAGTAATTTTTTGTGATTACATGCATTTATATGCAATTTATGTAATTTTAGTTTTTTAAACTAAGTTTACTAACAAAGATGACATTCCATAATAAAAATGTAAAAGTAAATACTTTCAAAATTTCTAAATATCAACATTTATAATGTATCATTCTTCAAAAGAATGAACACAGAATGAAAGTAACATGAATCCTATGATAGATTAGTTTATTGTAGTTTTGATAAACATCTATTTTAGTATAAATAAAGTGCTACTTTTGCTAAAAAAGATAAAAGGTTTTTGATGGCTTTGTTCGGATCAAGTTAAATGATCTAAATACATGCCTCTTCTTTTGACCTTTGACATAAATGTGTAGGTACTAACATAGGCCTCATATCAATTTGTTTCAATTAAGGAGTACCATATCATTCTGCAAAAAATGTCATCAAAATACAGCTTACAAAAAGTTGCCATACAAATGGAGTGGATCTCACTAAATTTTTTTAGTTGAATACATTATGTTAAAAGGATGCATTATTTTTTCTAAAATAATTTTACTTATAATGCTTACTACTACAACTAGTTGCTTGCTCTAGCAAATTACTGTGGGGTATTGTTGTTTTCATAAATTGCAAAGATTTGATAGTTATCTTTTATATACCTGCTTATACAATATAGTTTAACAGGGTGTTTATAAAAATAAAAAAAAGAAAAGAAAATACAGGTATGATGCTTTTCTAAATCACTCACATTACAATGCACTGGACTTTTTTTTTATCAAAGAAATGTTCTTTCTGTTTCATTAGATGGCCACTTTAATGATAGTTATATTGACAATGTTATAATGGATATAACTGCTGATGATAGGTACTTCTATTATTTCATATGGCCACTTTAATGATAGTTATACTGACAATGTTATAATTGTTATAATGGCAGATGATTGGTACTTCTATTATTTCATATGGGTGACAGTCAGTAAAAATTGATCATATAAAGAAGACTAAAGGGTTAAACATTGCTACCCTGGAACACTTTGAGCAACACTTTACAAAGTGGCCCACAACATCCTAAGAAATTTCCATTTTAAGTTGTAAGTCTGTCTTTAAAGATTATTTCCAATTCATCTGAATTCAGAGTAATTTACCAAGTTATTCACACATCATTGTACAAAACTTATAGCTGAATGATAAAATATACCACATATAACTTGATCAATGACTAATGAGGTAATATTAATCATATTACATCATCAAAGTTTCCTTGATGTTTTACAAATTATACATGCTACAATATTCAAATTAAACTCTGGGTACAAAAATATGCCAATGTATGAAGTCTTGCCATCATTCCTCCTACACAAATTGATAGTGGCTTTAACTTCTTTAGCGTACCACATTTTTTTTGTACACTCTTAATCAAATGCTATATAACTAGTAACATTGGATTTTAGTCAAGATCCTCTTATAGATCACTGCTTATAAAAACTTATAAATCTTAGAATTCATTTTATCAATTATAAAATCTATATATTTCCTTATTTTTAGTAATTCTAAAAGGCTGTTCTATAAGTAGATTTATGTGAATCATCCTTTGACTAAGCTTGTTCTCTAAAAATCTTAGTCTCCTACATACATTTCCAATAAAATAAAAAATCATGCCTTCTAATGGCTTACTTCCCAGTTCTTTTTTATTCCTATAGTACACGTACAATCACTGATTATACACCATAAGTTATTTCCCCAATCTATGCAGGCATAAGTACAGAATCAGAATCTAGTAAAATTCTTAGAATTGACTTGGACATATCCAGATTTTTATGAACGTTAATTAAGAAGTTATTTAAAACTTAAGAACATTAAGTTATGGTGGATATATGGCTAAATATTGTTTAGAAGAAGCATGTTCAATAGATATAAGTATATCATAAATTTAAATCTAATAAAAAATATCCTCTATCTCTGTAGTTGATATCATGTGCTGAATTATGGCTCCAACTTTGTAATCAAACATTTAAAGTTACTCTATCTTCTTAAAATATATTTTATTGCTCGCATATTACTTCTAAGCATATTTTCTCATATAATTCTTTCAGGAGCTCCAGTGTACACAGTTATCAAGGAAAGTAATTTTAGAGTCAGAATGCATTTAAAATGGTCACATAATGAGCAAAACATAAGACTACAATTTAAAAAGCAACCTGCTGATTCTAAGTTTCTATTTCAATATAATAAATTTTAGGCAAATGTCACCTGAAAAATTCATCGAGAATAAATTGTATTGGAAGTTATGTACCTGGAAGTATTTCAGGATATGAACATTTTGAAGGGAGAGGCACTTTGACTCTCAGGACAGTTAATATAAAGTAAGTTGTTAGTTCAAAGTCTGAGACTGGTAAATTGCTTCATGAACTAATTACTGGATACATCAATCCATATAAACAACAGCTGTTTGTTTATACTACATAGTCTGTACATGAGGTCTTTATATATATATGATTCTTCTATAAGTGAGTTGTCTATTAGGAGTAAGAGCTTGAGATATTCTCTCCACAACGATTAGAAGTATTTCAATAGCATCAGGTATGTACTAATATCAACATTTCATTTCTCTTCTTCCTAAAATGGTATATTTCAAATTGAGATTTATAAAAATATTTTAAGTATGTTACAAAGAGTGTTTTATTTTTTGACTGTTCCTAGCAAAAAGATATGTTATTTTAATTAATTGTTCATGATATATGTTTATTAAAATGAGTTTTCCAGAGAAGAAAAATAAACTTATACACCAAGGGAAGTAGAAATTTAAAAGTATTGAAGAAATATGTATAATGGAAATCTTAAGCACACAATTTTAAAAAATTAAACTACCAAAATAAGGAAGACTGGCAAAATAATCTTAACTTTCGACATCAGATTTACTGATGTAATAGGATGAAGTTTGCCTGAAGAAAAGGATTTAGTTACTTGAAAGTCATTTCTTGAAGAATTTTTTCTATTATCATAAAAATATGCATGTGCACACCAGATATTAAAACTTATTGTTGAAATATTTTGAAGAGAGAGAAGATGACTCCATTTGTACATACATTTTGCCAACAAGCTTGCCTAACATCTTCAACAAGGACTAGAGGGGAAAAGTAAGTTTTTATTCTACCATTATATTAAGAAATATCCCTTATATAGGAATTATGCTGTGACTAAGAAATGTTTTTTTTTTAATCCATTTTCTTAAAATTGTCTTCAAATCTGGCATGGTTGTCTGACATTATTTGTTGAGATAAAGTAGTTGTAACAAAATTTACCTTTAAAAAAACTACTTCATATTTTCTATTGTCTTTTTATTTACATCCTTGTGTTTTAAAGTCATAGGATTTCCTCCCTTCAGGCATTTTCTACTACTTCATAAGACTAATAATACAACTATACTCTTCCCCCATAATCCATTAAGGTTCCTCATGACTTTGCTCTTATCCTTCTCAATCTGGTAGTCTAAGTTCAATATTCAACTTTCTAGTGTTTTTTGTTAGTTGATAATTTAAATCTGGGTTTCTTTATAGTCCATCTAAAAGGGAACATTCAGCATTTGTTGCTTTCTGATGTATTTTTCCTAGTGTAATACTTTCAATTCCACCCACTTTAAGTGACAAGAATGTATCTATTCAACATAATAATAGATATTGTAGCTACATAGATCAGGCAAGAGAAAGACATAAAAGGTACACTGATTGAAAAACAAAAAGTAAAACTGTCACTATTCACAGATGACCTGATAATATAAATATGACTTCTTAAAAAAACAAAAATAAAATGGAAATAATGAAGAGTAAAGTGGCAAATTATATAGTAAGTTAGTAAAGTTCATGTGAAGGCACAAATGATCCTGAATAGTTTAAGCAATATTAACAAAAACAAAAACAAACTATAAAAAGTTATCACTAGACTATAAACGATACCACATAGCTATAAAAACAAAATGTTATAGTTGAAATAAAAATAGATATAAAAACCAATAGAAATAAACTCACACATATATATGGAGAATAAGTCTATTTAAAAAAAAAGGTGCTAAGAATATACATGGGTGTAAGAAAATTCTCTTCAACAAATGGTATTGTGAAAATGGGATAGCAAAAAAATGAAACTAGAATACTACTTCACATCATAGACAAAGAGTATTGAAAGTCTTAGATGTAAGTTTTGAAACAATAAAATACATAGAAGAAAACATGAAAAACACCCCATAGCTCCAGTATTAGTGAGGTATTTGAAGACTTACTGCCAATGGCAAGTGAATTAATGCACCAATAAGCAAAGGGGACTGCACCAATCAAAAAAGTTTCTGTGTGACAAATAAACTATCATTTAAAGAAAAAAAAAAAACCTAGAGAGTGGAAGAAAGTATTTGAAAATGAAACTTCTTACAGGAGGCTAGTATCCAAAATTACAAGGAACAAATATAACACAAAAAGATAATAAAGACCCCAACCAAAAAAAAAAATAAATAAAATAAAGTGGGCTGAAGACCTAATACACTTATCCACTGAATTCATCAAGATGACAAATAGGCAAATGAGACAATACTCAGCATCCTTATCATCAGAGATATGCAAATCAAAACCACAGTGAGGGACCATTTCACACTCTTAGAATGGTCCAGTCTCAAGTGACCAGAAGCAATGAATGTTAGTAAGGACATGGAGAAAAAAGAATACGGTAGGTATGTAGACTAGTTTATTTCCAATGAAACACACTATTGAAGTTTCTTAATATAGTAAACATCAATCTACCATATGGTCTAGCAATTTTACCACTGAATATTTACCTGAAGAATGTAAAAGCCATTATTCAGTGGGTTATATGCACTCTTAGGTTCATTGTGCACTATTTGTAATAACCAACATGGAAGCAGCCTACAAGCATAGGTCAGATGAATATATATTCAGTTGTATGTTACCACTCCACACCCACCACTAAGACACTCCTAGACCTCCCCATCCTCCCCTCCTCTGATAGTCTAAGCTTTACAGTCAGATTTCCAGTTTATTTTCAGTTTCAGTTGTTCTGGTTTGCTTTTAGTCTGACTATTGTACATCCAATATTTGTTTTCCTGGCTTATTTTGCTTAACATAATTCCCTCCAGTTCAATCCATGTGTTGCAAATGGAAAAACCTCATTTTATTTCATAGCAGAGTGGAATAATATATATAATGTTTCATATATATATTATGAAGATATCATTACTTATCCTGCATATATATAGTATTTCCTTAAAAAAATAAAACTGCACATTATCCATGAATTTATACACAATGAGTAAATATCTCCAATAAAATGAGATATGGTTTGAAATAAAAATAGATATAAAAACCAATAGAAATAAACTCACACATATATATGAAGAATAAGTCTATTAAAATAAAAGATGCTAAGAATATACATGGGTGTAAGAAAATTCTCTTCAACAAATGGTATTGTGAAAATGGGATAGCAAAAGAATGAAACTAGAATACTACTTCACATCATAGACAATACACCTATGTAATACTTTGACAAGCAGATTATTTTCCGATCCTTAAGCAGTAGTTTTCTCTCTCTCTTTTTTTCAGAGTTCTTATATTTTAGGTGGTCTATATATTGAATAATTTGCTTTCCAAATTTTGTCACTTGAATTTCCACTGTAAAATATATGTGCAAAATTTAATTATATTGTCAAAAAAAACTTTTTATGTTAAATGATTAATATGAGCAAAATACTCAGTTGTTATTTTGCTCTCAATAAAAACAGTTCTTTCTACTAAAAAAAATCAGTGTTTTGTTTAAACTTTTTCTATCTTATTGGAGGGAGCTAAAAAGCACCTTATGAAGCTCACAAATTATTCAGTATTCATTGGGCCAGGATCGCTGTAGAGCCTCATCTTCACAGGAAGCTACTTCTTATCAAAAAAGAATCAGTCCTGAGCCATCTGCCAGCTTATCGTTACATCTGGCTAGAATTATGCTTTGAAGGAGTATATAACTAAATAAGGAAAAGAAGATCAAGTTAACAGACATTTCTGGCAGTCAATAAAAGGTTACCAAGGAAAAATAATCACACATGCCACAAAAGATACTGCTAAGTACAGGATGTTATGTAGAGCAAAGGACAATTGATGAGGCCCCAATTAGATATTATTGGAGACATTAAATGGTACATATAATAAAACAAATAACACTAATATAAATAAAAAATAAATTATTTCTACATTAAAATGAAAATTATAGCATATTTGATCTAATAATTAAAGTATGGACATAAAACACAAGCTTGGGTTTATTTGCTACACTGATAAAACTAGCATTCTTCAACTTCATATTTTATTTCACTCTATTATTCCTTATTTTGTATGTGTCTTTCCATTTAGGAACTCTGCTTTAGGAATTGTGCTAGTCAGGGAAGCTAAGGACTGAAGAAAACTCAGTGGACAATTTAGAAAATACAAATCTTTGGGGCAATAATTTAAGGAAATTGATAAACATTAAACAAAGGTACTACAATGAAAATCAGTTTAAAAATGCTCACAATTGAGCTTGTTTTTCACTCACTTGACTTCCACTATCAAATAAGCCCTGCAAAGATAGGAAAAAACACTGAAATTCCAAATGTGAAATAATATCAGCTTTAATTTGGCTGACTATGATTTATTTGTGAGGACCCTTATAATGGTTATAGTCAATAGAATTATGCTACTGTCATGTTCTGAAAGTGATTGTAGAAGCGTTATATCATTAACATACCTATTGTCACTCTTTGCAGTATTGCTGCATTGTTTAAAAGGTTAGAGAATAATTTTTACTTAACATTCTTAAAATTTTGTTGACTAAACTATTGCATTAACAGTTAGTGATGCTATGTTTATTAA
This sequence comes from Uropsilus gracilis, assembly GCA_004024945.1. Taxonomy (NCBI): domain Eukaryota; kingdom Metazoa; phylum Chordata; class Mammalia; order Eulipotyphla; family Talpidae; genus Uropsilus; species Uropsilus gracilis. The sequence goes on along the minus strand of PVHY01000965.1, from coordinate 87,972 downwards.
ACTGCATGCATATTTATTGTTCAGTTCAAAGTTAGATATTTATTATTTGTCCAGCTTAAGGAGGAAAGAAGTGAAGGCAAAATACAAGGTAGTGAGTTGTAGCTCTGGATTTTTTTCCTACTCATCAGGAAAATGTTAAAAATAGGTGTGCTCACTTTCCTCTTCCATTAAATAAACAGTAAAAAATAGTATAGGATTATTGTGAAGATTAAGTGATCATACAAAAAATAACCATAATAGTAGTTGATATGTAACAGAGTTTTAAATTTTATGTCTTTTATAAAAACAATATGGTATCATAACTTTTGTTCTATAACCTCTTGCTTATCATCTAAAAATAATTATAAAGATATGTGTAAAATATCTAATATTTTAAATTATAAGATACATAACTACACATCTAAAATTATGTGTAATAAAGAGTAAAGAATATTCCTTTAATATTTAATGAATCTATATTTCACATACAAATTCTTTTTGGAAAGTTTGATGTTTCTGTGTGTACATGTGCAAACATAAACTAAGCTTAGTGCAAAAGCAAGGATAAACAGAATTAGCAAAAATTATGCTTACATTTCTGAACATGTAATTTGTAAAATATTTTATGTTTATCTATTCTTTGCTAATAACTTATTGAGTGAAACATATAATATTTAATTACAGATTGACTACCCCTTTAAAATAGGTGGGAGTGCATAGACCACTGACAATGTGAACTTTTTATATCTACAGTTAGATATTTGTGATTTAAAAAATTGAAGAGAACGTCTTTGAATTTATATATAACATATCAAATGTGGCATAAAGAAATGGACAAAACTATAATAATATAAATACCAGACAAGATATTTTGTCTTGCTTGTAATATAAAATGTCATTATAAAACTATTGATTTAAAAAGAATTCACAAGTTATTCTATTATTTATTTTTCTATAAGATATTTTAATACAATCCTTTCAAGTTATTTTCTTTAAAGTCTGTCCTTGGAGATACTGTCAGAAATTCAGTTATAGTTAATGAAGTTATTTATTTCTTTCCAAATTGAGGTGCTACCACTAATTTTTCCCTTTACTCATTTTTCCTTGGCATTCTATTTTAAAGATAGTAAAGCATAGGGCAATAAAAAAAAGTAATAAAGAAGAGACACAAAGTAATACTTAATGGATTGTCAACTCATGAAGGCAATTCACAAGCTGCAGCAAAATGAGTTCTTTGCACAAAAGAAATCAATACTTATTGTAGCATCTTTCCTGCTACACTGCTATTTATCAGTAAACAGTATACTGTCACATCTCATAGGCCTTAGAGAACTAGCTGCTCTGGCAAGCAGTATTTATTCTGTTGTATAAGTTTCATCACAGCTGAATGTGATGAAAAGCAAAGCTTTCTTGGTAACTGAAGAATCAGGATATGGTAAATGTGCACCTCAGTTTGTGACAAAGAGAATTTGAATTAAAGACAAAAATAAGGAGCTGTGAAAGTTGTAAACATTGGGAATAGTCAGGTAAAGGTAAGTTGTAAAGCATTAAAAAGGGTTATCAAGTATATTTGATAATTGAGCATAAAGTTTTTATTTAGGAGGAATATAGAAACAGGAGAGTTAAGTTGACTCATTTTTCTCCTTTCCTATCTTTCTCACCCCCTTCCTTCCTTTAGGTCCTCTGTTATTCTTTTTTGTTATTCTTTATTCATCTTTTTTGGCCTATGATAAGATTTATATTTTCCTTTTGCCTATGATTAGATTTGGAAAAAAATTGTAGAAATTAATTTTACCCTTTACCTATTTGGCAAATTGCCATACATACATTCTGTGTGAATAACAAAAAAATAATAAAATCTTCCATATTCTTACAACTAGTAGGAAATGGGAATTAAAGAAGTGAATATAATAAATTTTAGTGCCTATGTTTCATTTCAGTTACCATTCAGAATCCTACGATTTTATGAATAATAATATATTTGATAACATCATAATATAACTTACTCGAAAAAATTCATTGATTCTTTCATGGCTTAAAAGCATCTGGTTACAGGTTTAAACACATTATCCTAAATTAAATCATGAAGTGTAAGGACTCCAGGGCATGTGGTAATCACATGAAGCAAAGGTATCATAGAAATAACCTAACAGTTGGTGATGGGTGAGGCATCTTTCTGCAGAATCTCTGCAGCCTCTTTTTGTTTAATACTGGACACACAGTTCAATTTACCTCCAGCTTTTCATACTTACCAAGTTTTCTGTTCTGGCTATGTTAGAAATCAAGGACATAAAATGCATGCGACAGGTAAGAATGTTATAAAACTAGCTAACATTTCTTCTTCATCTTATAACACTCCTGCTCCTGCAGTTCACTTATATTCAGAGTAGCAAATGATAGCATTGCCAATATTCAGTTAGCTTTTGTTCCCATCAGTAGCTTCTTGCAGATTTGGCTCTACTTTTTACCTACCACAAAGGCAGTATCTTAAGTTTTCCCTTATTCAGAAACCTTAATATTGCATAAGTAAAGCAGTCAAGACAATGGTTACTCTAATATTCTATTTTAATCTTTGAATGTTTGACTCAACTATTTGCTCTTTGTTTAAAGCTCATAGCAATGATAGCAGAATTATTTTAGAAAAAGATTATAGCACACTGTAATAAATCTCATAAACTGAATTAAATATTTTACATTAGAGTTATAGAAAGGAAAAACAAGAGACATGTGATCTCCAGCTGAGATATCCCATAGAAGAACTCATTAGAGGACAAGAAATATCATGTAGACTCTAGTCTCTTAGATTTAGATGAGAATCAACACCATAATAGATAGAAAGTGAACAAACATGATATCTATATGGATGGGAAATAAATGTGTCCTGACTCAAGAACTCAAGGCAAAACCTAGGTGCCATAAAGCCATTAAAGAAAATGACTGGACAGCCTGGATGATTGCTATCTGGGGCTTCAACATAGGTAAATCTGGCCACTCTACAGATATGGCAAATCAACTCAATTCATAATTAAGACTTGAAAAATTACTCATTAATTAAATACCAAATCTACAATACATTTACAGGAAAGAAATATGAAGTGGAGAGTATGATTTATTGAAAAAACACAGATGGTCAGAAGATGTGTCAAGCAAGAATAAGGAAGCTAAGAAGAAAGAGATGGGATAAATCTCTTTCTCTCTCATTCTCTCTTATCTCTCTCAAAGTGAATATATAACTAATATTACAAATACCAAACATTTGAAAGATTACCAACAAATGAGCAATAGGAAATGTCTTTAAAGGAATTTTACTGCCACAGAGAATGCTATAAAAACATCAATCTAGAGTCCTTAAGGAGAAAAAAATTAGAGTTTTCATTCAAACAAGAAAATATTAAATTTGGCTCAATAGGTATGGATTTAAAGTGAAGTAGTTGAATAACAGTAAATACAATATATGTGGAGCCATTTAATAACTCAAATAGACACTATATTCTCTAAATCAATTACAGATACATTGGGAAATGAAGAAATATAAATATAAAACATCACCCAGAATGCAATATTAAAAAGAAATAAAATAATGAAAGAGAAATCAAATGTCATAAAAAGACATGAGAATTGGGTCTAGATTCCAGACTTTATTATTTAAATTTCTTACCTGATCGTTGAACCATCCAACAGAAGTTGTTCTCCACTTGGTACACTTTGCTGGAAAAAATGTTAAGTGTTTTTTGATGCCAGGAAGAGTTCTAAATGCATAGGCACTCTATATATATGACAATGAAATTCTAGAATAAAAAAAAAAAAAAAAGAGAAATGTAGGCAAACCCCTTTTCAGAAACAAGAATGGAGAATTTTCCAGAAACATAATGACTGCAGTACTCTGATTAATGCTATACATCATGTGCTGAGAAGGTAAACTAAAAATAAAGAGTCAAAAATCTGATTTTATTGGGCTGATCATATACACCATCCAAAAGAAAGTGAAAACGTAAAGCTATCATATAGAAGAGAGAATTTTATCATAAAAGATGTGTAACATAGGTTGACAATGGACTTCTCATGCAATACAAAAAGAACAAAAAATATGTGCTTCAATCTTAATACTGTGGAAAACAAAGTTTTAAATTAGATTCCTAACCCTGCTAAACTGTCATTTAATAATTAGTGGAAAATGATATACTTTTATATAAACAAATTGTGGTATAGATTTAAAGCCCTGTCATCACTGAAAGAGAATATAACTTAGAAAAGAGAAAAAAGGTGAATAAATTATACATATTGTCAGAGAAATGCAATTGCACAGAAAAGCAATTAGACTATAAAATAGAATACATAAATATTTTTCTTAAAGTAAATTTTTTTGTTTTATGAGTGTTTTGAGTCATGTACATGTCTACATTGAGTACTTTCTCTGTCACTTAGCAATACTGCAATTACTAATGCAAAATTCTTTATATCTCTTGGTGAGTGTTAAATTAGAGAGCTTATGCATTTTGAACTCTTCCTGAAATCAAAAAACATTTAAAATTTTTCCAGCAAACTGTACCAAGTGGAGAACAACTTCTGTTGGATGGTTCACTGATCACAGTAAGAAGTTTAAATGATAAATTCTGGAATCTAGACCCAAGGTTTGGTGATTACCAGGCAATAGTAATTACAAGGGCTGAGTTAAATTCACAAATTATAGCTGTTATTTCTGTTACCACAATACATCCTTTGGAACTTATAGATACACAGCTCTCTTTAGGTGTTTTTAGAACTTGACTTCAACCAGGAAGGTAATTTTCCTTTTGTTGATCTTTTGCTATCTTAATCACTGCAACCAAGTAGTATAATTTTCCAAATAGCTCTTGAAACAAATATTTTTTTTCTGTTATTGAGGACCCCAAGCATATTTCATGCTTCTTCAAATTCTTTGACTCCTTTTGCTTCTAGCAACTAAATTTCCTGCCAAGATTTTAATGTGAAAAAAATGAAAATCATAGGTTCTCTTCTGAAAACTGATGGGTGGAAGGAACTAATAATGTTAATTCAATTATATCATCCACTAAAGGTTGATGTTCTGTTGAAATGTAATTGTAAAAAAAAAAATGCCATTGTCTTTTTATTTAATAATTAAAAAAATACAATAGGCTTTTCAATTGCCATGGAGTCTTTTAGAGGTTTAATTAATCTTCCGTAATTTATATCTGAAATGATTAGAAATCATTGTTAATAAAGTGACCATTTTACTATTTTAAATTATATTTTTAAGTTGATGACACTAAAATTATTTCACACTCCAAGAAATCATACTATCTTAAAATAATGAAAATTGATTTTAAGAACATTTCCTTATTTTTCAAAAATTTAAAGACACTTTGAAATATATATTTTGCTTTATTTTATTTGGATGATTTACACAATAATCTTTAGAAAACTTAAATTTACACGTGAAAAATATTTCCTTTTATATCACAAAAATTCTCAGATATATATGTGAACTAACATCTGTGCTCTCATATTATACATAGCTCCAGATTTTTTGACTGGAATTTGTTATCTACAAAGCCCAATGAAGAAGTAATCTAACTAAAATAAAGCACTTATTCTAAGACTTTTAACTTACCACTCCTAATATGTACATGTATGGAAGACCCTTATCATTATGTAATCCAGTAGTACAATGTTCCTATGCACTATTATAACTTTATTGCTCTATTTGGACACATATTCTCAATCTGTTATTTCATATGAAATAAAACAGTCTCTATCCATATGTGTGTAATAGCTTCAACTAACACAAAGTCAAACGCTGGCTAACTGGATTAAAAAAAGAATAGTAGCCAGAAAATTCATTACAGTAAGTCACTGGTGTTTCACAAATGTTGACTGTGCATTACACCAAAGAAATAATGTTATTGAATATTAATGAAAGTCAAAACTAGATCTGGGTCTTGAAATGTCCATAAAAAACAAAATAATTTAAGAATGAAATATGATGCTAATTAAGGATTAACATAAAGCAGAAAGATAGTCTTAAAATATTTCATTTATTGAAAATATAATAATCATACCAACTTTAATACTATGATTAAATTCTTATATAATCATATTTCATGAAAGAATTCATTATTGGCTACATTAGATCATTTGCCCTTTATGACCTTTGATGTTATAAACAGTTGAATGTGAAATGCATGATTACTACAATCAAGACCAAATATTATATGTGGGTAGCAAGATATGTTCCATAAAATTACCTTGTGGAGCTACTTTCTAAATGACTGTTTTCAGCAATTCATTTTCCATTGTATATAATTAATATTTTTTTTCATTTAGATAGCCTAAGAAGTAAATTCTGATATTGATGCAAAGAGAATAAATACTAAATTCCCCCATGCACATATGCATTACGATAAGACCACTGTAAATGCAAAATTAATGTGTCAAGTTAATTTTCCTCCCTTGCCTCTGGCTAATTAACACAAATTAAATTTTATGCTAATCTGACTGAGTGAATAGCATAAATACTATTTGAAAATTTAGAATTTCTGCTGATCATGGGAAATATAGTCAACAACTGCTGTAATACACAATTAACAAAAATTATTTTACGACAGTCTTTAATTGTGCTAAACATCTAATTAAAATTGGGTATGTTAAGACATAATTATTTATCATAGGTATTGTTACTTTTTCTACTTATATACTTTATTTACATTGAATTTGATTAGTTAAAAATATAGAGTGCACATGTTTTCAATCTGGTACAACAGATTATAGCATACTTAAAGATATGTAACATACTTCTTAGTACTTTTATATATGTTTTGGAAGATATTTTCCTAGTTCCCAAAGTAAGAATATATTGTGTTACTAACTTAAAAGGCTGTGGGGGCAGTGACTGAAGGGGGAGCAAGTGAATTTCAAAACAATTCATGATATACCTTTTTCAAAAAAAATTTTTTTTAACTGAAGTAATGTTGGTTTTCACTGTTATTTATATTTTGGAAATACAAGTACTTTTACTAGAGGGCTCCCACCAAACCTGACCATCAAAACTAATCACCATAGAAAGTTTGCTGTTAGTTTTTTGAGTTTGACTTGATCTGGCCCTTTGTTTTCTCTAGATTCCACGATACAGCTCTTCTGAATTGAAGATGGAAAATGGTTATAAGAGAAAACACGCAGACACACTCCAGAGGAACAGGCCAGCTATTGACCAGAGGCAGGCCCTACATTTCCAGGTACTGGATTTTATAATCATTCTGATTGAGTTTGATGTTGCTTTTTCCCTCCTGAACTTGCAGATCAGAGTCCAGCCTGACTTCACATTGTAGGAACATGAGAAGAGAATCTAGTCATGCAGTACCAGATCTCTGACCTATTGAGCCGTAAGATAATAAATGTGCATTTTTTCTAGATTGATTTGTTGCAGAGCAAAAGAAAACCGAGAGAATAATTCAAGTGTATATGTCCAAATTAAAATCCCTATCTTTTATATAGGTTCTTTCTATAGATTATCTGAGAATCAATTTTTTTTTCTTAAAAGGATAATTGTAGGGTATATTTCATATATTCAAACTTCTTATACATTTTAACATATTTATGGAATATAATGTTATTTTATTAATCATAAAATGTATAAAAGCTATAATTTTAAGTTTCTTTAATGAATGCTAAAATTTGTCAACTGCTATAGCTGTTCATAATCTATTATATACCACCTTTCTAAACATTTGCATTGCTTTATTAAGGGCTGAACATGTTTTATATTTTATATCCTTTTTCAATAACAGTATATGTATATGTTGATATTAGGCATCTTTCTGAAACCTATAACACAGCTTTAAATTCTTTGTGAATTTAAGGAATTTTAAGGAAGTCTAGAGATATTGCAGGGCTCTGGTATAACTTGTAGATTTTCAAGTTCCAAAGTATTTATGTTTGAATCATTCACACCAATGATTAAATTGTTTTATTAATAGAAAAGCACATAAATAGATTCTATATATATTAACACAAAGGCTGCGAGAATTGCAATAAACATAAAATTATTTGCAAGGCAACCACGGAAGAACAGCCCTTTAGGCTCAAGTACTTTTTGAAAAAGAAAAATGTAAATATGATTGTATTAAAATTAACAGAGGTGACTATCAAACTGTTTTCTCTACATTTACAATGAAAACAGAGGATGGTAAATAAAGAAATTAATGCTAGTACTGAGAAATAATGAAAAGAAAATATTAAGTAACATGTTCTTTCAAAGGAATTGATCAAGATATAAGATTACTAGATAAAGTGTTTGAGCAAAAAAAATCAAGAAGTAGCTTTCCAATCTTCTAAATAATTTAGTTACTGATACTCAATATTATATTTGAAAATAAAAATCATATTTTATCTTAACTTCACCTTATATAATTTATGTGTATTTTAACAGCTCTAAAATTTATAATTTATACTTTTAAATGTATATAAAAATGTATATAAAAATGTATATAAAAATTTATATACATTTATAAAATGTATATAAATGTATATAAAAACTCATTTCAAAGATTTATATTCGCATGGAAATTTCTTGGAAATGCATAGTTCAGTTCTCTTCATTCTCAATGATTTATTAAGGTATAAAATATGAATATTTTAAAAATACAATACTGGTGTTGTAATACATATTATATTTTGCTATGATTTGTTTTCCTACAATTCTTTAAAGCTTAAAAGAATGTCTCCACAAACTAAGCAGGTAACAGAGCAAGAAGAGAAAACCAGTATAGTAAAACATATGGGAAACATGTGCTCCATACAAAAATGTTCAAACAATTTGCTAACACTTGGCATAAGAGAAAAAATATAGCTTTATGCCAAATTCATCACTCAAAATAAAACTTAGTGACTTTTATAATTATTCCCCATAATTTCTTATATTCTCCTAGTTCCAAAAGTTCCCTTCTTGGTGTCTTCTATACACATTTTCTTTTTTGTTCCATATTCATTCTCTGTTTATTGAACATTATTGCATCAAGTTATGTGCACCCAATGATACTGAGAAAGAAAAACTGTGCTCATTACAAACAAAATGCGAGGTTCCCGGGGTAGGGGGAGGGGGGAGTCTTTCATTTCAGGGCCATAGTTTATAATTTTTGCCTCAGGCAGAGAATGAGGTGGTGGAAAAGTACATATAATTATTCTCCATATATTTGTCTTTATTTGTCATATTCTCCACATATTTGTCTTTATTCAAACTTACATTTTCTAAATAGTAGTTTGTATAGGAAATTTTTATGTTATTTTAGTACAGATATCTTCTTTCTAACAAAATATACAATGAATTCATAGAAAAATGAGACCTTGAAAATTCTTTTTTAAAAAGGAATTAAACAGAAAGATACTTAGGAATTTTCCTACATTGGTGTCTCTGAGTTTTGCAATAAGATGTTTTCCAAAATATAATTTGGTGGCTTTATTTTCCACTAGTATAATTATAATACAACCAATAAAGAGAGACATTATTTTACATTTTCTAACTACTGCATGTCATCATTTCTATTTACTTGATATTAGAAGTGACCTTATTTAAAAAAAAAACAATTAGATGTTAGCATTGCAAGCTATGTTGATTTTGAACAGCTATACCTTTCTTCTTTCTCCCCATGTCCCCTTAAAGTATAATATACATGAATTTGATATGAGTGTTATAATGAGTATAATAAGAATTAATTCATACTGAATTAAAAAGGTGTGGCAAGTACTCTAGTTTGCTAAAATGAGTTTTGAATTTTAAGATTTTTTTATGAGAAAAAATAATAGAAGCTTATACAGATAAGGAGGGAAATACAAGAAAATATAGGGAAATGATCAGAAATTAAATAGGACAGATATGAAAACAGGTGATTGAGTACACATTTAATTCTGATATGCAATAAACTAATTCAGTGTTCAATTTATTGAAATAAACACCTATTTGTAAAAGTATTCTGGTATATCAGTATTATAGCAATTTGCAATTTAGAGAAAACTCCAGGTATTCTTTTGAGATACAATATCTTAATTTTGAGATACTTACAGTAGTGCATATTACCAAGTGTTAGCTTCATAGAAGGAAAAAAAAAAATATATATATATAATGCAATCTATTATGAATGTGAAAAATAATTAAAAATATTAGCTACACTACAACTAAATTTGTGTATATTCTACAAATAGAGTATGAATCAAAGCAAATTTTAGAAAATAGAACACAGCAAAATAAATTGCCCAATCCAAGCATAATTTAAGGCCAATGGAAAAGTATATATTAGAAAAAAACAAAGTATACATTACAAAGTACATATTAGAAAAAAACCATCACTGATAAGGTGTACATTATCAACAGGTATGTACTACATTAAGTTAAAAACTAAAAACAAACACATTTTATAAAAGTTCTATTCATGGTTTTGAGTATATGACCTGTTGATGAAAGATTTTTCTAAGATGTTTGATCATTTATAATATTTTATTATATGTTCCTCAGTTTTTGCATATGACCTGTTGATGAAAGATTTTTCTAAGATGTTTAATCATTTATAATATTTTATTATATGTTCCTCAGTTTTTGCATACATTAGTAAATAAAACAAAGAATATTTAAACAAAATTATAAAAGGATTTTTATGATACCTTTTTATTGTATTGAAAAGCACTAACTCTATGTTTTTTATCATGGAAGAATGCATAAATAGGATACTCTTAAAACTAAATATCAAAAGAAGAAAGCAAATTTAGAGAAAATACATATCTTGAGAAATTGTTCGATTTAGAGAAGAATCATTTTAGACATTTTATGGTGTTCTTGAAACAAAAACAAACAAAAAGACTCAGATAAGAGACAACAGGAAGATACGAAATATCACCCATGTGATATTTAAACTATAGTTTGAAATTAAATAGATCTAGATACCACAAAAATATCTGTATAAATGTGGAAGAAATGAATTAAAATGAGATAGAATTACAGAGATGACAATAATTTTTTAAAGAGTTCAATATAGAATTTTCTGATAAAAAAGATTCAAAAAGAAAAATGATAGTAATAAACAGAAAAAATACTCGTTAAAATCCAGGAATCAATAAATACATGATGAAAGTGTGAAAACTATGCTTTAATATTTATATATCAAATCAACAAGGTGAAACATGTTTGATATTAAAAACAGTAGGTAATTGAGAAAAAGTGAGTTGATTACCCAGCTCAGATCTTATTGATGACTATTTGCAATAGGAGAAAACTTAGAGGGTGGGATTAAAGCACAATAAATTCATCATCTTCTACTGATTTTTTCTAAGTTAAATAATTGGGGAAAAACAACTAACTAAAAAGTCTGGAATTTAACAGAGACAACACAGACACACTCTCAATTTAGAATCAGATATTCAGGGTTTATGCATACAACCAGAACAATAATTCCAGTAGTAGAAAAATTACAAGGAATAAACTGTATCTAACTCTCACAGAAATTAATACCACCTTTGCATTGAAGAGAATACAGTTCACTCTCAGTCTAATTTTTAGGACTAGAAAATCACATAGCTAATACTTCCTATTGACTTCTCTTGGGGATATTGTCAAAGCATCTTACTGTATTTGAGCTATAAAACACTAAAGATAAATGACTGTAATAAAAAGTGATTTGAAACTATGATTTATCATCATAGTGTACGGAATTTGCTTTCTTGGACCATGTTCAGTAGCTGGGATTGCTGATTTTGGAACATAATAAAGAGATGAATAATTATTTTTAACATGATAAAGATTCTGCTCAAATGTTTCTATCTAGAATTCTTTAAAGCTAGCTGGGATTGCTGATTTTGGAACATAATAAAGAGATGAATAATTATTTTTAACATGATAAAGATTCTGCTCAAATGTTTCTATCTAGAATTCTTTAAAGCTATGGACTTTTCAAATATATGTCAAATGGACATAACAGCAAACAATGAAGTTTTATGATATATTTGACTATAGAGACAACTGGATGCTTAGCAGTGATGGACTGAATATCTGGACTTGAATTAAACTATCATAAGCAAGAAATGTTTTTAATAGACACTGAATACATGCACAAAAAATAGCCTATGAATAGCAATAGAATTCTAACCAAAACCTCTCCAAAAAAAAAAAAAAAAAAAAAAGCATGTGGGGAAAAAGCCTCTGCAGTTATCAACACAAATAAATTAGGATATGTTCAGTGATTTCAGTTTCCTATTTTTGTTTTGTTTCCTGTTTCCACCTCTGAACCACCTCGTGTCAGATATGAGACCACCAAACATCTTCAATATGTTTTTAAATGAAAATTCTGTCACTAAATGTCAAAATATATTTGAAAATATCACGTTTCATATAAGTAGTACTGTTTTAATATTGAATGCTTATATATGAGACAGAAAAAAACCAGAGCTAATATAATCACATTAATCAAGACTCTGCTTTAAACGCAAATTATTGATAGTGCATGCACACAAATGGAATTAGCATTTTATTTATAAGTGCAAGCATGCCTAATACAGTTATGAGCTGTTTTACTAGAAATAAAAATGCAGAAGCCATGCAGAAAATAGTGAATATTGAAACATTGTGAAGACCTCCATCATTAATTTTAAGATACATATGCAAAAGGTATTTAACATTAATGTATTATGTCATGTACAAAGTCTGACCTAGTGACCAAAATTATTTCATAAATCAGAAATATCTATGTAATAGCATCTCACAAGCTACAGTTAATATTTCTGAAGTCAAACATGTAAAGAAAGCAAATATAAACTTCCTGATATTCTTTTACATAGACACCAAATACCAGGTACTTGTGATAAAAATTTTAAGAAAACTAATCTTGCTGACTGCTGCCCCAATGTGGTGCATTATTAAAATATCAGAGACTTGATAATATAAGAAGAAAAACATCTGTTTAATTTCTCTGATACATTCCTTTTAAGAGTTTCAGAAATAAAAAGTAAGCTAGGAAATTGTTTTCTTTTTTGAGAAATCAACATCTAGTGTATCTAGTTCTCCAGTGTTGTATATTTACAACACTGAAATGTTCCTACATAATGAGAAAACTGTCTTATTCATATTCAAATAACAGATTAAAAATTAATAAATCACCTTTCCTCTATCAGATGCAAATACTAGTATTAGTATAGAAATTAATGAATTCACTAGAAGATGTAAATCTCTCAGACTTTTTTCTAATGCACATAAAATTTTGTTATTTGTCAGACATATAATTGTAGATTCTATTATTATAAATCAGAATGACTTTTTATGTCTTTTGGAGCTTTACTTTGCATTAGTTCATATAATGTTATGTTTCAACTATCCTGTAATTTAAAAGAACAATTAAGCATGCTAACTCAGAACTAAATTAAGTGCAGTATAATATATGTTTATATTTCTCTATACTGTATAAATATAATATGATGCACTTTTATTTTTACATAACTATTTTGAAGGATATTTAACATGATAAAATGTACAGCTTAAAGCATACATGTAGATGATTTTTGTTTAGTGGTGGCCAAAATCAAAATATTTCCATAATTCTGAAGAATTCCTTTGTTCTCCCAAATCAGTTCTACCTCTGGACCTAGTCAGCAACTCATCTGCTTTTTGATACTACACATTATACTTAAGAGTTTAAATGCTTTTGTTAGTATAATGTTTTAAGATCCATCCCTATCATTCTGTGTACATGTTGTTTATACTTTATTGTAATAAGTAGTCAATATTGAACGATATAGTAAACACTCCTATCATATTCCCAAATTTATGGGGGAATAAATAGGTCTTTAATCTGTTATTATGATGTTAATTGTGGATTATTCATAGATACCCTTTTTCTGGATGTTGAAATGCTCCTTTAATCCTAGCTTGATTAGGAGCATTACTATAAAAAAATTATACACTTTGTGTAAGTCTTTTTCTACATCTATTATGATGCTCATATATTTTTCTCCTGTATTCTTGTAAACTATTTTTGAATATTAAACTAAATTTGCATTTCTAAGATAAATTCCACTTAGTCATCACTTGGTCATTTCGTAAAAGGTATTATTTGCTTTTGTTTATTGACATGTTCAATTGCTAATATATTATTAATGATGTCTGTTTTCATGGGAGATACTATTCTAGAATTTTTTGTAATGTATGTACCTAGTTTTGGGCAACAAGGAAACCTTGGTTTGCAAAAATATGGCAAAGTTGACCCTTATTCTTTTATTTTAGGAAAAAAATTGTGCTGGCACTGTTTCTTTTTTAAGTGTTTTTAGAATTCAATCATAAAACCACATAAATAACTCACCTCTTTAAATCTAAAAAAATTAAAACCCCAACCAAAGCACTCTAGGAAAAAGTGTAATTTTTTTAATATGACATAAAAGTGTAACATTTTCTCTCTTCCTTTTTGCTACAGAAAATGTTAATGATGTTCCTATCACAAAATTATGTTCATTTATTTATATTTTGACACAGATTTGAGCACATATACACAAAAATTACTTAGGTCAAAATTATATACTTCTTCAATTGCTTTGAGCTGTATTTTCCTATCCTCTCAGAAAATAAAATCTAATAGCTTCACTACTTAAAATATAGATGAATAAATAGTATGTTAACTCAAAAAACATTTATTTTTAAAAAGATCTCATGTCTCAAGTCCTGTTCTTTTTCACCTTTTCATTTTAAAGCCATTCTTTGAAGTTGCTAAAATTTTTTGAAATATAATTTGAAATAAATTCAGTAAATAGTAAAAATAGTACTCACAAATATTCACAGATAATGGAGCCAGAAAACAAAATCAAAACTAAAACTAAACTTTAGTTTTTTTTACTTTAATTTTCTTAAGAAGATTGGTGAGTTTTAGCAAGCATACTCTGATGTACTGGGGGAGTTGTCCTCATGAAACTTTGAAATTAAAAAAAGAAAGAAAACAAAGAAAAAATAACTTCCTAGAGGATGAGATTCTTATGCTGTTTCTAAAGAGATAATTCACATGCAGGTAGTACTAAAACGCGGGATGTTGCATCTTAGTGAGAAAAAACAAACAGCATTAACAAGTGCAAGGAAAAGAACATGAAGATCACAAAGAACTGGAAAGGATGTCGATGCACCGTGGTTCAGAACTCATAAAGCTTTTTTACAACAAAGGGAGGGAGTTCTGGTCTGGGAAACCAGGATTGGATTAGGATTTCTTCAGCTTTGTAGGTTGCTTGAGGTACTGTTGTGACTGAAGCCATTTGAATGTCACCACAGAGTAAGCATGTTTACCCAAAGATACTGTTAGATACTATGAATTTTAAATGTATACAAACATGGGTACAACTCTTCTAAGATGAAATGTAAGTGAGGAGAGAAAAGAAGTGACGCTAAGGTGATAATCAGTTTCCAAATTATTGTAGACTTGTAAGTCACATTACAGAACACGGACTTGGACTCACAGTGATATTAAAAACATCAGACTTACATGGGTTTTCAATTGGACATGTTAAATAGAGAAAGTCTAAAAGCAGGAGGGCTATTTACACTATGCTTTCCCTGAAAATGACTAATAACACAATTTCCATGTACACAGCTCAATTTGAACTTATCTACATCTATTCTTTAGAGAACAGTGAATATGTGAAATTTAATTCCCAAACATGCTGTTGTCCAATACTACTATCAAATTTAAAGCTTCGCACAGTGAGAGTGCAATCCTCTAATCATATGGGTGACATTATCATTCATCATTTCCCAGTTTTTCTTAAAGCTATTTTACATAACAAAATTTTTCAACATTAAGATTTCCTTCAGTCAATTAGTCGATGTGCAATTTAAACATTTGACATAATGTTTAAGCATCCTGTTAAAAATAATATTGATTTGTGAGAAATATCTTTTGAAATATAAAAGTTAGATAATGGTTCTAGTATCAGTACTCAAACTATATCAAAATCCCTGTTTTAAGACAGTCCATATGCAAACAGCAAAAAAAAAAAAAAAAAAAATTTAAAGGGCAATTTGATGCCCATGATTAAATCTTGTTCTGAGCAAACTGAATTAGAATTAATACACACACAGGGAGAAAAGTAAAAGAAGTTAAATAAAAGTGTTTCAGAATATGAATGGTGGATAGTAAACAATACTGATGAGGTGAAGTTAGAAACATCTATTGTTTTCATAATTGTCAAGGATCCATTCTCTTTTCTTCTTACATGATAAATATAAAAAGGAAAATTGATCAATGTAAATGATGATTTTATGGAATGCATTTATAAGCAATATATAAAATATTTTATAGTTATATATATCTCAAACTGAATGTATTCCACATTGTAATAAAATCATATATTTAGCAGTTATGTAATTGTGGCTAAAATCTGGTGGAATTCTTTTCAACCTCAAACTTTGAAGTTTGTATTGACTTTTAAAAATATCCATGAAATTATCAAAAACATATCCAAAGATCAAAAGTAATTAGTATATTATTAACTATGAGGTCTGTATGAATCAAAGATCCCAGAAGATGACTCCACCAGACAACCTGAATCACAAATTTGTTTGACTGCTACATAATGGCAAGTCTAGTGAACACTGATTTAAATTTGATCCACATATCAAATAATCATGTAGAAGTGATTCTGGAGTCATCATGTTCCTGTCATTCAGATTGCTATCGTATCTCAATGATTCGTATTCGTAAGTGAATGGAATGGAATAAAGAAAAAGGAAAATTTCTACTTTGTTTCATATTGTCAAAACCTCCTAAAGTTCTGAGCTAAGATAACAACTATATCACGGTGTAGAAAACTAGAGAATATTTGATCATGAAAGGAATGATAATTACCACAAAGCAACAGGAAGCAATAACAAAACTGAATGATAGTATATCCATGTAGCTAATTGTGGATAAGAGAAACCCATAATAGGCTTTTTCAAATTTTACAAGCATAACTGGGTATGTACATAACCATCACTGGAAAGTAGAGAAGGAAGACATCATTCTATAATTCCTCAGAGACCCAGAATGAAATGGCATGGATAGTTTGGAAGAGTAGGTATGTCTTAATTATTTTTCTAGTGTGCAACTCATGAAAATCAGTTTAATTCCAGATTTTGTTATTTAGTTGAATTCTCAGGCTACTAGAGTCCAGGCATATATTGATCATAACTTTAAAGGTTATAAAAAAATTGTTAGTTTTAGGTAAAAAGTTTTAAGTAAAAATTGCTTAGCACACAATTCTGAAATTTACTGACAATGTAATTTTCTAAAATAGAGAGGTTTGTATTTTGTCTACTGAGTATTTTATGACATATTAAAACTGGGAAATACATACAGCATAAATATTAGTGAAGTTAGAACACTATTCCCATTCATGCTTTAAACAGAATTATTAGCACATTAGAAACCTGACTATAATTTATTTCACATTATATTATATGTTTCACGATTAAATCTGAGGTTCTGTAATAAAATGTTAACTAGTCATCAAACAGAAGTAACACTTTTCAGCAAATACAAAAAAAGTTTTAAATATAATCATTTGTTATTAGAAATGCTCCCTAAAACTCTTTCTCCAGAGTGTATTAAGATGTCGTTGTAAGAATTATGCATTTCATTTTTTTTTCTTTTTAGTATAGTACTAAGCTTCCTTCCACTTAAAATATCTTCCTTGATTGGGGAAAATACTTCACAAAATAATTCACATCTTATCTTCTCCTCATTTACTATATAATTATCATGAGTTCTAAAGAACCACCTATAGCAGATGAAAATGGATCTCAAGTGAAAGAATGCCCCTAGTCTAAAAGTAGATTTTAATTTTAAACTCCATCCACTGCAATTAAAAATAAAATATGAATAACTTGCAGGTTAAAAATTTTACATTGCTTCAGAAACTGTTCAAATTACAGTTAAATCATTATAAAGCAATTTAAAAATACACATTATTTTTAAATGGCATTGATCTAAGGAGTAATAGTATATATTAGGAAGAAAGCAATTCTAATCTAAATTACCATAGCTTCTAAAAAGTAGCAGTACTTTATAAAATAAGCCCTACTTTCATGTAAGATATCCCATACTTCTTAATAAGCTGAAGTATTTAAAGATTTAATCTTTATAGTCATAAGACTATAGCCATTGAGAATTAAAAATACCTTCATAATTAGTAAGCACTAAATGATCCAAATACAGTAAAGGATATGACAAAAATGATAGAGAAATGATGGGTAGAGTGGAAATATTATTTCAAAACAGCTTGTATTATCATTGTTATGGACACCATCACCCCATACAACACCACACATACACATAAATACTACACACATTCACATGCTACACACAGACACACTCATAAAATACACACATGAACACAGGCACACACATATTGAGCTTATCTTCCTTTTGCTCTTTTCTAAGACTTAGATGGGATATAGATAATATTTAAATATTTCTCACATTCATACCTCAATTCTGCCTAGTTATGGAATATTTTCATATACCTAAGATAATTCATAAGAACTAGAATCTTATGAATTAAGTTCTTATGAAACAGCATGATGTATTTACTAGTAATAACAAGTCAGCTAAAATAGATGATTAAAATAAATTCAAGGAGGTGAATAAAAAGAACCCTAGTAAATCAATTTTTATAAAATGTACCTTTATTTATGAAAACAACATAACTGAAATGTATTATTCAAAAGAAAGACCTTGAAGAGACTCAGCGCTAACATGGGGAGAAAGAAAAACCCAATGAACAGCAAAATGAATCCTCAGGAAAATAATACAACACAGAAAGAACAAATACCATGGGTCTAACTTCAAGGACATAAAAGCTATACTCACCTTATCAGAGATAGAGTTTAAAACTGCAATGACAACGACATGGAAGAGAATTCTGAAAGAAAAATGAATGTCCTTATAGGTGAACTCAATGAACTGAAAATAGAAAATTAATTCCTGTGATTAAAAAAAAAGTTTCAAGATTTATTAAAGAAAAATACAGGATATGAAAATTTTAGGAGAAAGTCACAGAAATAGATTACATGAATTAGAACAAGTAAGTGAAACTGAAGATATAAAAGTACAAAGAATCTAGATAAGGAAGGAAGAAGTAAAATGACAAAAAAAAAAGAAGATAAATTAATTATTTTCAAGCTCTATGACAAAAGAAAACAATAAGAAAAATGAGAATACCAATGGGAAAAGATAAAAGAATAAAAAATAGAAATAGAAAAT
This sequence comes from Uropsilus gracilis, assembly GCA_004024945.1. NCBI lineage: Eukaryota > Metazoa > Chordata > Mammalia > Eulipotyphla > Talpidae > Uropsilus > Uropsilus gracilis. The sequence continues at coordinate 68,743 of PVHY01000965.1, read as the reverse complement.
AGAAATAAAAACATAGAGAAGGTAATAACTATTCAAATTCAGGAAGCTAAAAGAGATGGGTTTAAAATAAAGCAAGCCTGACATCAAGGCAAATATTAGTGAAACATCCAAGAATTTAGAACAAAGGTAAACTATTGAAGTTGGCAAGAGGCAAGAAATAGATAACTTAAAAGTACCCCAGTTAGGCTAACATAAGACTTCTCTGAAGAAACAGTACAAATGAGAAAAAAATGAAATGTCATGTTCCAAATATTTAAAATCTATCAGCTGAGAATACTCTATCCTGCAGGCTTTTCCTTCAGATATAGGGAGAAATATAGCCCTTTTCAGACATAGAAAATGCAGAAATTTACAAATACTTCACTATATCTAAGAAATATTTAAAAGAGTAACATGCACAAAGAAGTGTGCATTAGTAGACAGATTGACCTACAATAATTAAGAATAAAATAGCAGTAACAGAGTATTGCTTATCAATAATCACTTTAAACATTAATGAACTGAATTCACAAGCTAACCAATGAAAAGACACAGAGCATCTAATTCAGTCATCTACTGTCTCTAAGAGACACACTTAGGTGATCAAAGCAAAACAAAACAAACAAAATATAACATAACAAAACAAAAAAAAACACAGGCTCCAAGTAAAGGGTTTGGAGACAATTTTATAAATAGAGTCAAATGACTGCCTCGACTGAGGTAGTCATATTTATACCAAACAGAATAAAATATAAAACTCCAGCAAAAAATTAAGTAATCAGAGTAATGGGGAAGATAAAAAGGGACCAGTAGCCTTAATTAGAAAATTAGATCTCATGGACCTCATATACATTTACAGTACCCACAAAAAGTAGCATACACATTTTTTTTAATCTCAAATGAAAATGGGACATTCTCCAGAATCGACTACATTCTGGATTATAAAACAGTGTTTACAAATTCATGAAGACTGAAATCATAGCTAGCAATTTCTAGATCATAAAGATATCAAAATTCTTTACCTTAGATACTTCACCTTTGAACTAAAATCAAGTGTAGCATAAGGTATCAAGTTAGAAATCAACTATCAAAAGACAGCAGGGAAATGTTTTGTAATATGTGCAAACCGGAAAACATGCTATTGAAATACAACCAAATTAATGAGGAAGTCAAACAATAAGTTGATAAATAACTTGAGACAAATGAGAACTAGTATACAACATTCCAAATGCCATGGGACACAGCAAGAACGCAATGTACAACAATACAGGCCCACATCAAGAAACAAGAAAGTTTGAAAAAATAACCTTTTTCAAACTGAGAAGATAGTTAAAGCAGTAAAGGGACAGAATTAGTCAAGATCAATAAAAAGTAAATGAAATAAAAATAGAAAAGACAGTTCAAAATATCAATGAGAATAAAAGCGAGTTCTTTACAAAAAAAATAATAATAATAGACAAACATCTTGCAAGCTCACCACAAAAATAAAATAGAAATCTCAAATAAATAACATCAAAAAATGAAAGAAAAAAAATCACAACAAATGCTGCAGGAATTCAAAAACTGGAGACTATTAAAATCTAGAGGAGATGGACACATTCTTAGAATTATACAATCATCTGAGACTGAATCGAGAAGCAATATAATTTCTGAACAAACCAATTACGAGTAAAGAAATTTAAATAATCATCAGAACTCTTTAAATTTATCTATCAAACACAAAAGTCCACACCAGATAGATTCATAAGTTAATTCAACCAAACTTTCAAATATGAAGTAATGCCTACTATGCTCAAATACTTCTAAAAACTAGAAAAGAAAGAATACTTCCAGACACCTTTTATGAGGACAACTTATTATAACACCAAAGTCAACTAAAGGCCACATAAGAAAAGAAAATTACAGACTAAACTTCATAATGAACACAGATGTAAAACTCGTGAATAAAATCCTAGCAAGCCAAACCCAAAAATGCACTAAAAGGATCATATACTATGATCAAGTCATGCTAGGGAACAAGGATGATACAATAACAAAAATCAATCAATGTAATTCAATATATTAACCAGAAGAAGATAAAATAAGCATGTATGGTCATATCAGTAGATGCTGAGGAAGCACTTGATAAGCTCTAACATACATTTATAATGAAAATACTCAAAAATTTGGATATAAATGAAGCATGCCATAATATAATAAGAGGCAATTAAGCAAACCAACAGTTAAAATCATTTTCAATGGTGAAAAACAGAAAGCTTTTTCAGTATGATCCACTTTTACCATAACTATGTAGCATAGTTTTGGAAATTCCAGCTTCAGCAACTAGATAAGAGGAAAATATAAAAGAATTTCAACTTGGAAAAAAAGTACAGCTGCCATTATTTGCAGGTTATATGAAAGCATATATAGAGCACAGTCAAGAGTTCATGGGAAAAAATAATAAAAAAAACTAGTAACCACTTAGCAAAGTGGCAGGGTATAAAATCAACACACAGCAGTTATCCTCCTCTATGAAAACAATGTGATAGAAGAAGAAATTAAAATGTGATCCCATTTACAGTTACACACACAGTATTAAATACCTATGAGTAAACCTAATAAATGAGGTAAAAAAGACTTAGACAAAAAACAAAATAAATAAATAAATAAAACTTTGTAGGAAAAAAATGTAGACACAAAGAAATTGAAAAATATTACCTATGCATGGTTTAGAGGACTTACACATTGGCATAATGGCAATCCTACTCAAAGCAACACATAGATTCAATACAACACCAATAAAAGTATCAATGGCAGCTTACCAAAGAACTGAAGAAAGCACTACTGAACTGCATATAGAATTACCCAAGACCTCAAATAGCAAAAGTAATCTCACCATTCATAAAGAGAATGGAGGTATTACATTTCCAGACCTCAAATTATATTATGACATAATAATTAAAACAGCCTGCTACTAAAACAAAAATATCATATATGTATATGTATACGTGCATACACAGACCAATGAACTATAACCGAGAGCCAAGAAATAAACCACATATAGGGACAGTTGACTTTTGATAAAGGAGCCTAGAACATACACTGAAACAAAAACAGATCCAATAAATTGTTTTGAAAAAATATTGATCAGTTGTATACAAAAGAATGAAAGTAGACCATGGATGGTGCTGGAAGGGACAATGATAAGTGAAATAAGTCAGGAGAAAGATAAACCCCATATAATGTCACTAATGTGAGTAATATAAAGTAACTAAACTAAAGGTCAGATAAAGACAAGCTTAAAAACTGTTTATATTTGACTGAAGAATTGAAATGCAAGGTGGGGAAGTGATGGAGGAAGGGTAGGATCAAAGAGGGAAAAAAGCACAATGGGCTATGGTGGTGGACTATAGGTAATTTGATGGTGCATGCAATAAGATAGTAATACCCGATGTGGATATCCAAATATTACCACAATTAAAAATAAATTTAGATGAAAAAAGAGATTTTGGAGCATGAAAATTTCAAGGTAGTTGTGGGCGCTATATTGGTAAGACAAACAAGGGGAAAGAAATAACTGAAAGGTGAATATAAGTTATCCTGTAATGTCTTATTTCTGCATTCATGTGATTTGTTACAACACAGTGAGAGTTTTAAAGATATAATTTATACAAGGTACATTATGACAAAAGTAGAAAAACCTAGTTTCCTGGGAAAATGCATCTTTCAGTTTCAGGAAAATGATCCATTTGGTCCTAAATGTTTTTTGATCTTTCTAAAATGATATAAATTGTCCTCTACAAGTCTTGTTTCCCCTCCACACCCTGCTCTCCACAGTCCCGTATAGCAGCCTCAGTTCCATAGTTAGATTTCTGGAGTTGTTACTAGCTTGGTTTAATCTGACCCTTGTTTCAGGACAGGAGAATGAAGTGACATGATTCTCAATAAGAAAATTCTTGTATACTTTTAAAAAGGGATTCGGATAGAAACAATAGCACATATAAAATAAAATCATATCAATTATTTTATCAATTAAGAATTGGGTATTGAATTGTGAAATTAATGAACACCCACTGAGTTCCAATTATTAACTAATTCAGATTTACTAAAACATAAAGGATAAGATTGTGTAGAATATATTTGACTTGCTTTCTTGGAAATACTTTTGCCATATAAATGCAAAATTCATTTTTATGTTATTTCCCATACTTGACTCTCCATGCAAGGTGATTATAGTACCTCCAACAGTGGTAATTAGTTACATCGCTATAGTGCTTAATGACTTCTAACTAAAAACAAGTAGACAGGTTTAAAATGTTACTGCCAGCTACTCTTATTCTTGAGGTGAAGCATCTGGTTTGATTTAATTGCTAAACTTCCATAGGAAATCTTTTCAGGTGTTAGACAAACAGTATGTAGTTGTTTTAAATGAAAAAGTGCTGGTATTCTCAAAGAGGAACTGTCCTGTATTGTGTGTACCCATCAGGTACATATGATTAAAATGGAAATGAATTATCAAAGCTCTAGATGGTTACCAGAGTATTTTTCAAAAGAAAAACATCTACTTGATAAACAGAATACTATAATTTTATCTAAAGAATATAATGTTTTAAGTTAATTGTTCATTGAACAACCCTCAATATCTTTAATTTATTAATTTTGATCACCTATCTAGTTTATATAAATTTTTCATATATGACTTTATAAATGCAGGAAAATTCCCCTAGACAATTAATTTTGGATTATGTGATTTTATGAGTTAACTTAAAGACCTTATTCTTTAGGGAGATTTATCAAGATACCCTCAAGATATCCTGAACAGGCCTTCCCCAAGACATGTGACTAGGGCATGTGGATTACTTGGGGATAGTTAATTGTGAGCCTATAGGATCACTAGAAACATTTTATCACTTTCTTAACTACCTAGAAGAATGAATTCATAATATTAAGATTCCTATAAGAACTAACTTTTCTATTTGGAAAATTGGTCTATATAACATGGTAAATGTAAATGTAGAAAATTTATTCCTTGTCAGGGAGAGTCACACTATCATCATGTGAGTCTTTTCCCTTTCTCCTTGAAGATTCAGACCACTATGCCATAACTTCATTTTTGCCCATTGACTTTAGAACTCACATGTATGGTTCTCCATGCTTGTACATACACATACACAGAAGTTCTCCATGTGTATTGAAATAAATTTGTTCTTTTCTTAATTTCTGTGATGTTAACTTGATTGCTCCACTGCATAAGAAGAACCCAAATGATTTCGCTAAAAATGAACAGCTGGAACACATGTCAAATTATACCCCACCGTCATACAAATGTGTGAACTATCCAGTTTAGAAAAGATATTTCCAGATGGAAAATATATATTTTAACAAAATAATATATCTTAATTTTATCTTCAATTAGACATACTATATCACAATTGTTTTGACAATAAAAAATCACAATACATGAAGTATATTTTAAAAGCATATGCAATCTCACCAACCAACATATTTTTACTTTTTCATTTTTAGTTCATAAGTAAGCATACTTTGCATTTTAAATACAGCATTTCTACTTAATATTATACTAGAAATACTATATAATTGTTTAGATTGCTACATGTATTTACACATATGATTTTAAAGGCTATATTAGCATTTTAGTAATTGATGTGCTGACATTTACATAATGATACTCCTAGCATATATATTTTTTTCTGGATATGTTCAACTCTAGAACTATACAGATGTTTATACATATAACTGTAATTATTAGTCTTTTACTTGTATTTTTTTCATTCTTTAATTTTTTACTTCTGAAAATGTTTTCTAAGTGAGGTTCTTAAGTTTTTAGATATAAAACTTAATTTAAATGAAGTGATATGCTTTGGAAATAAAATAAAAATTTTAAGCTTCCTTTTTTTTTACCATAAATCCCACAGTTCAATAAGAAAAATAACTAGCAAAAATAATTTATTATGTGAATAAATATCTTGATTTTGCCATTTATTTTACTCTTCGTAATTTAGTAGTGTATATTTTGGACAATTTTAATGATTATTCTGAATTCTACCTATTATAGTTGCTCAAAAACTTGTGTTTCTAGATTCTGTAAGAACCTTGTTGCCATGGTGATTGTGGAATGTATCTTAGTAAAAAGGCTACTATATAGGCCCAAGTTTTCAAAAGTCAGTGCTTAAATTGTTCATCCAAATTCATATGTTCTTCTTTACCTGGAGGCAGAAAATTCAAAAATCACTATCTTTTTAAAGAAAAAAACAACCTACCAAGAAAACAGATTAAAATTAATTTTTTTCAATTAAAATGGCTCCATATATGCTTTTTAAATATTTGTAGACTTAAACACTCAATAAATACATGCATCAATTTAAGTGAGAAAATTATATTATAAAAACTCTAGAAAGTATTTATGTTATAATCTAATGAAATATATTAATGACTGAAGTAGTGAAATAACTAGAGAAAAATACTCATGAATTAGAAAAATTAAATTTACTGATGTCACCAATAAGTTATTGGAGATCACAAAATATTAGAAACAAGAAACCTCATAGCAATTATGAATATCTGTATTTCACTGTTCTCTGCAAAATCTTGAACCACAGATTTGACATGATACAGACTATAGAAGATAGTAACTAGAACACATTGTACACAAGGTGAAATTAACATGAAATTTCCAAAGGAGCAGAAACTTATGGGTAAAAACAAATGGAATGAGAGAAGAAATTTCAGTACCCGAGCATTCTCAAATTGCCTCCTTTAATGATGCTGACTGACAATCTGGGCTTATTTTTAAAGTCTCCATGTTGATATTACATCAAAGTAAAAAAAAAAAAAAAAAGACAAAACTACTTACATCATTTGAACCTTTAATATCCCCAAAGTATCAAATTTTACTTTACAGGTCCTGTTTAAAAATCATTTGAAAACCTTAATTTAAAATTGTCCAAAGTAGTTAGAAACAATCATAAAATGAACTCAACCTCAACAACCCAGTGTATAAAGAATGCTATAAATTACTTAAAAAAATAGTACTTTGTTGAAAAAATGGAACAAATCAACAGAGAAAGTAAAACATTTTCATAAAAATTCTATTTCACACACACTCCCCATGTTTACATATCTACATAAAATCTAATACCAAAATAGACATACAAATATTTCAACTGTTTTAAATCTGAGTTAATTAAAATAAATATTTTAAATGAATAATGTAAAAATTTGGATAAAGAACAAATGCAATTTCTGTTTAAGTTATACTGTAATATTTTAGTGTAAAATGCAATGGTATTTCAGATAGGACTGACAAAAACTCATAAACTAGAAAAGTGACTGAAAAATTAATTTATATTTCTTCTCAGAGATATTGTATTATCTGGAGGAAATAGTGAGGAGACTTTATATACACCTTAACAGCACTCTGGGAGGTAGTAAGTGACAGGCAATATTCAAAGAGATTATAGCATTATGCTTTTCAGAATTTGTAAAAGATATTAATCAGATTGCAGAACTTATTTACCCACAGTGACAATTTATGAGAAATTCACATCCAGATACATGATGCTAAATAATGGAGGAAAAAAAGAAGAGATGGCAAGAAAATTTAATAAAATAACAGACCAGATTAAAAGAAAAAGTAATTAAACTGGCTGATGATTTGTCATAAGAAGCAACTGAAGTTAGAAAACATTGAAAAATATCTATTGGGATGAAATAACTTTTAATCAATAATATTTTATATAACACAGCTATCCATATAAATGCTATAAATATAAAGATATCTTCATATAGACATGACAGAAATATTTAATAATCAAAAAGGTACTCAGTAAAGTAAAATTGAGAGAGTTTATTTCAAGGGCAGGAAAAACAAAGAAACAACAAACATGGCTACAGCTGAAGCCATTAACTGAAGAACTCTTAATTTAACAGATAGGGAAATAGGTCTATAATTTAAATAATAATTTTTTTTTTTATAAAAAGTAAGCATGTCTAGGATGGAAGATAGAGAGGCCAGGATGGAGACCAGGATGGAGGATAGAGAACAAAACTAAATAATTCTAAAATCCTGTATATTTGAAATCAATAAAAAACATTAACTATCTGGAAATGTAAAATAAACTATGGCCTAATGCACCTAGAATAAAGGTCAAAATAATAAAAATAAAAATATACAATGTAAATAATTAGAAAGGCAATGATATAAAAGTAAGAATCTAATTATTCTAATTCAAAAGGAGGAAGTGAAAGTTGGGGGAGGACCAGAACCTATAGAAATATAGATGATATTTGCAAATCATACAACTGACAAGAGAATAATATAGAAAATACAGAAAGAACATGTAAGACTAAAGTAAAAGATTGAAAAAGTGAAGAGAATCTGAGTAGCCACTTTTCCAAAGAGACCTAAATGTGACACATGAAAAACTGTTTATCATCTCTTATTATTAGGGAAATGCAAATCCAAATCACAATAAGATATCATCTTAAATTTGTAAGAATGGCTACTATAAAAAAAAAAGACATAATGGTAGAGAAGATGTGGAGAAAATGGAACATTTATTTACTGTTGGCAAGAATGTAAAATAGTGTAGTAATTATGGAAAAGAATCATAAAGAGCATCCTGAAAAAATTAAGAGTAGAAATTTCATATATTCAACTTGACCAACTTCTGGATTTTACCCAATGAAAACAAAAGCACTGATTTGAATAGATATACACCCATAGTCATCATTTTATATATAATAAGTAAGAGTTTGAAGTAAAATTAATGTTGTTTCACCAGCAAAGATGTGAAATAGTTATAGAATGGAATAAAATTCAGGTACAAAAAGTGATGAAATCCTGCCATTTACAGCAACTTGAGTAGACATGGAGAGAATTACAAAAAGTGAAGTAAGTCAGATGTAGAGGTAATCACTGCATGATTCTATTCAAATGTGAAAGATAAACAAAGTTAATAAAAAAAAACAAACAAACAAACAAGAAAACCAAACTCTTAGACTATGAGAAGCAGAATAATGGTAACTAGAAGGGAAGGGGAAACAGAAATGAGAAAATTGAGTGAAAGGGGTCAAAATTGTATGCTGAAGGATAGGAGATAGATTTTTGATGCTGATTTATAATGATGGACACCTGAGCAAAACAAGGACATTATAAGATTATAAAAAATAAGCTCAAAAATAACACAAGTTGCATGGGAATGTTGAATAAATATTGGTTCAGGTCCAGGAAACATTAGAAATAAAATAACTTAAACTGGTTACAATCTACATAAAAAAGAAACAATTATGAATAGTATTATATTTCATAGTGAGGTTAAAATCTTTGATATAAGTTTTATGACAACTCTTTTTGCACATGATTTTAATAGTCCTGAGAGGTGAACTGGAAAAATAAAAGAAATTTTAAAAATTAACTTCAGGTGTTTTCTACTTAGGAAAAACTGTAATACATAGACAGTAATGAGAAAAATATTTATTCATGAATAAACATTTATTTTGTTTATATAAATAAGCAATTTATATAAACAAATAAATGAATAAACAATTTATTTTTTCATGAATGCATTTGAAGTTTAATCTTATAGTGATTTTCTTTATTATATACTTGACTTCCATAAATTTCCATTAAATTTACTTTTACATTTTTATTGTTTCGTTAAAGAATAAAAAATTAAAAGATTAATTATGTCTAAGAACAATTTAAAATTTAAAATATTTGGATTTCCTCTAAATTTCTATATAGTTGGTGAAGCTCCAATCAGATAACTGTGTAGGCAATAGAATATAAAACAAAAGGAAATTCTTAGAAGCAATAAAATAATTCTGTTGAATATTTTTGTAATAATGGTAAACTAAGTCACTCTTTCAAAGATGGTAGCTCCTATGTACAGGTTATAAAGCACTTGAAATGGGAGTAGTACCACTAAGAAATTGATAATTGCATTTTATTTTAGAATAATTTACATTTAAAATTTAAATAGCCATATATGTTACGGGTCACATATCTGATGGAGTAGGGTAGAAGGTTCACTTTATGATTTCTAGCGAGGGAAGATATTTTTCAGATAAGTTGCAACAATTATGGAGAAAAGGGAAGATTATATACCCTAAAATAACTGAAAAAAGCTTTAAAAATAAATTGAAACAACTAAATAAATATAGTACATAATTTACTTTTTTGCTGTTGATAACTTATACTTTGTATCATGCTACTACCTAGGACAGTGCTAATAGGCACACAGTGAATTTAATATACTTGATGGAGTAAATGTTAAAAAAATACAAGAAAATATTGGTAAATGTAAGTACATTATATTTTAAAACACCACAGGGACTCCAACATACTGCTGTTCAGGGAGTAACTAGTATAGCCTCTTCTGAAAACATTTACTACCTAATAAACTTCAATGTGCACATATTCTGCAATCCAGTTATTCTGTTTCTAGGTATATACCAAGAAGAAACTCAAGTGCATGTACTGCAATAATAAAAATACCACAATTATTATCATCAATTCTAGATAACATGAAATAGGATTATCAAAGATTAGTATTTATCTTTAAATGTAAATAATAATGTATTCATGGGGAAATTTTATTATGCATTCATATTCAAAAAGTTTGAATTTGACATTATCTTCAAAACTTAAACTTTATTCTCAAGTTATAAAGAAGTTCACTGTCTTTTAGCTAGCCCCAGGTTTTGATGATACTTACTGTGCCCATAAAGTTAAGATCTCTCAATCTGCACATCTATACTCAAGTTTAGCTGCCCTCATTACAAGTCTGAGTTTCTGCAACAGTTTTATGTATAGTGAACCCATATACACTTTGAATATCTTCTATTTTTCATCTTGTAGTCAGAAAAAAATCTTAAAATACAAATACAATTGTTTCATGTACATACCCACAATGACTCAGAAATGGTTCACTGTATACACTGATTTTAGAGAACAGCAAAACTGTCTGGTCCTATCTAAATAGGTTTATGTATCTGCTTCTTAACATATTTGTGGGAAATTTCATATGAAATAAGACTCTGGAAACTTCAGGAGAGTCAAACTCCCCTTACTGCAATACCTCACAATCCCTCACTATACCTTATGCTAAATCCTGCATATACAACAAAATATATCTCTTTGCTGTAGCAGATTTTATGATCGTCCTGTGTTTTGCAACCATCCTAATCTGAGTAGGTTGATCATAGGTTCTAGCAGCTAAAGAAGAATGTCAGAGTCTTTCCCATTAACTGCTACTTGAATCAGTCTCATCTTTCTTCCCTTTTCCCTTACTCCCTTTCTCTCTCTCCCTCCCTCCCTCCCTCTCTCCCTTCGTCCCTCCCTCCCTCCCTCTCTCCCTTCGTCCCTCTCTCCCTCTCCCTCTCCCTCATCCCCCCCCTCTGTTTTTAGTACTTGTAAACTCTCTGCTGGGAAGTTGAAAGTCACATCACCACCATAATGAATTAAGAAATTAAGAATCCCAAGGTGATAGTTCCCCAAACTTGGGCTTCTGATTTGAGATTTTCACTTGAGCTTCCTAGATAAACTCCTTCTCAGTTACCTATGAAATTTAAAGAATGTTTAATAATCAGGACATAATTTTAAATCACAATACTCAAATTATTTGTATAACACATTTTCAAATTTGTATGAACATTTTGTTTAATATACATGATTATTTGGTGTATTGGCTCATATGTACTCAACAATATCCAATAAATGTCAAACACATACTGATTACTAGACTGGTTCAACATGGAAATATTATAAATGTAATTCATCTCTACAAGAAAGTTTTCAGTAGAAAATACAGAGTTTAAGAAGCAAAATGTTTCCATGCAATAAGTTAGCTTCTCAAAAGCAAATAAATTAAAGAGGTATACAATAAAATACAAATTAATCTTCATTTTAGATAGCAAAAAGTTGAGACTTTTTTTTTCTTTTTGGAAAGGTCACAAATGAGAAATCGAGATATACTACTTAAATTCATTTGTATGTAATTCACTTTCATGTCCAAAGTAGTGAAGTCATCATCTTAATGATCCGAGTAGAAAGTGAAATGGTAAACAGTGCATAATTAATGAATTTCCTGTCCTCTGCTATTGGAATTATACCACTCTTGATTTCTTGCATTAAGTATCATATTAAAATGTATTTTATGACCCTATCCCTATGTCTGTTCATTACACTTGGGGCTAAATAAGGCTTCAGGAGAAATTTCATGTGGAGACCTATCAGAGATACTAAAATTTTATTTATCAATAAAGAAGTATGCATTTATTATTAATGGGTATCAGTTGTTCTGTCTTGATGTTATAAAATACACATACAAATTTTTTGAATGTTTTGTTTTTCTTCTGGTATAAATACATTTTTACAACATTCAAAAGATAACTTGTTTAAATGACCATTTGAAGAAAAGATAAAAACACTACTAGTATTATAAATCCATCTTATCAAAATGCTTTTAATGCACAGCAGTTGTTTATTTCTACACTGTGCTTTTTTGAAAAAAATATACCTTTTGATAATTTGATATAGAGGATACGGGTTATGGTCTCAGTTTCAGTTAAAGTCATCACTTTTTGATTTATGACCATTATAAAAAACTGTCAAGAGACAGTATGAATAGGTAAACAATAGGTAAACAAACTGCTTCATATTCTCAGTGTTGGAAGCATCATTTCTATGCAATTCATATGTACAAATAAATATTATAGCTGTATACAACTACTTACATACAACTGTAAACTGTATTCAACTAGTTTCCAAATTGAATAAGTTTTAGGATGAAAATGTGAATTTTCAACTTATATGAAGGAGTATTAAAAAGAGCTTAAAAATTCCAGAATTCTCTCAATACTTTTTAATTTACTCTCTAGAAGTTCAGACTTGTATAAAATTATTAAGTGAACATGTTTACTCTAACCAAATTCTGGAAATATAACACTCAAAATGAATCGCAAAATACAATACAACTTAGTCACAACAACCTCTACCAGGAAATTGTAAGTAAAATTAGTGAAAAATATGCTATATTTTCTGTTAAAAATACCTCATTGTTAGGCTATCTGTTAACCATTAGCCACATGAAAATTTAAATAGGATTTAATTTTTATATAAATTCACCCTTAGGAATAATTTTAATGATAAATATCAAAAATAATACTTATAATAAATTGATGGAATAATATATTGCTAATAAAATAAAGTGAAATAAAATAATTTCATTTACCTCTATTAAAAGCTATAATATAAATAAATATAATTATAAGCTATATTATATTTAAAAGGAACTCTCTTACACTGCTGGTGGGAGTGCAAACTGGTCCTGCCACCTGGACCCTCAAACAATTAAATGTGGACTTACCATTTGACCCAGCAATCCCACTACTAGGAATATACGCAGAGAACATGAAGACATTAATTCAAAAGGACACATGTACACACATGTTCATTGCAGCCCTGCTTACAGTTGCAAAGAATTGGAAACAAACCAAATGCTCCCAAACGGATGATTGGCTAAAAAAAAGTGGTACATACACACAATGGAATACTACGTATCCATCAAAGAGGACAAACACATGTCATTTGCAGCAACCTGGATGGAACTAGAAAGAATCATATTAGCAGAAATAAGCCAAAAAGAAAAAGAGAAGTACAGGATGGTTTCACTTATATGAGGGATATAGGGAAAATCAAACAAACAAATAAAAAATGAAAACAACCAATGGGACTGAACCATGGAGCGAGAGAGGAGGAGGGCGAAGAAGGCAGGGGAGGTGAAGAGCACAAAAGATCAGGATAGTTAACAAATGTTAGTGAAGTGGGAAAGCCCCGGGGTAAAAAAAAATAAAAATTAAAAATAAAACAACAACAACAAAAAACCACACACACACTTACCATATATAGGAAGAGAACAACAGGCCAAACAACCAACAACTAAACATCAACTTAACCAAACAACAATTTGCAGAAAAATGGGAGGAGTGACTGAAGAGGGGATACAGAGGGGGGATATGGAGGGAGGAGGAAGGGGGATACAGAGGGGGATATGGAGGGAGGAGGCGGGATCAATTAATGCACAATTGTGACAAATCAATAAAATGAATTTAAAAAAAGAAGAAAAAAGAAAGAAAATACAACACTGATAGCACAGTACACTGTAGAGTGCCTATCATGGCTGACTAGGAACTGGGAGCTACCACAACCAGCACCACATAGGAATATCATACCTCATATGGGTAGCCTACAAAATTCCATATTTAAAGAAGAGTTTGACTGAATGCATGTCATCTGTACCATCATAAATTCAAAAAATCATAAATTGAACTATCATAGTTGAGGACCATTTGTAGCAAGAGAGTTCAGGTCAGTTTTGATATGAAGAGTCTAATTTGCTAACAGGCATATAAGAATGGCTAAAACATCTGCTTGTGTTTTCACCCTGTAACACTCTTTTAATCAAATTACTCAGAGAGATTCACTTAAGGCTCATAAGTTAATAAAGATCATTTTTATTATATCTTAAAAATATATATGTATATATATTCCCTTTATTAAGTAATAACAAGTAGTTGGATACTCCTTGTAAAATACATAAGGTCCAATTTAAAATAGAGGAGGATTTTGTTAACAATTTGCTAAGTCTTCAAAATGAAAATTCAGGAAAGTTATCACCATTAGTTCAAAGGAATCGAAAGCAACTCTCCCTGTGAATTTTCATTAAGATAAGCCTTTGGCATACATCTGAAATTTTGTCTATTATAGGCACACAATTTCAATCTGCTTAAAGTCTGGAAATATTTGAAATGCTAAATTGTTATGTACTGTTTGATTTTCTTATGCTCCTGTTAGTGATGTTTTGCTGTACTGGTTAACTTATTGGTATAAAAACTGATTTTATAATCAATTAGCCAATTGTTTCAGCTAAAGCTTAAACTCTGGAATTCAATTAAGTTATTGTCAATGTGTGTTCTTGAAACAAAAATGGTATGATCAAATAAGACCTACTTGTAAGGTAAAAAATCCAAAACTTGGGTAACTTATGCTGTGTGTTTAGTGACATCCAATGGTTCCCAAGGCTCCTTGGTTGATTTCTTAGTCATTGATCATCTGTAAACATCATCCATAACCACATAATAGCTCTGAACTTTCTCTCAGGAATCCTAACAGTTACCACTACACCCTTTGAAAGCTGTAAGTGCAAGTTGTTTGATAAAAGGGATGCAGGTTTTGCTTAACTATACCTATGTTTGATTGTTCATAGATCACTATGAACTTTGAGTGATGTGGGAATAAAAATCTTCACTAACTGTAAAAAAAAAAAAAAAAGCTATATTATATTTAGAAAAATCTGTTCACCCCAAAGCTGGACCTTTTTACTCATTTACCTATTCATCTGTATGCTCTAATTTTTCATTTTAAATAACAAGTTGCTCATATTGTGTTTACATTTATGTAGTAAAAAAAAAAAAACTCTAAGCCATTTCTCCAGATTATTTTGATAATACAGATTAATGCCTATCTGCTCTCTATAATAATTCTAAATGCAAAATGTTATATAATAATTTTGAAGTTTCAACTTGATTTTTCCAGTACATTTTAACACAGGTTTTTTTGTGGGGAAAAAATGAAAAAATTAGGAAAGGAATAATAAAGTGCTTAATGGCATTTGATAATCTGGTAACTTTATAAAATGTAAATTTTAAAATTATATTCCTCACATTGTAATATTGGAATTGAAGCTTAAGGGGGTGGGGGGAATGTCTATTATTATGTCTGTTCTCCCACCCCTATCAGCTGGATCCTTTCATTTGGGTGCTCCTGAATTATATTCAGACATCTGAAAGATTGAGTTGTTCTGATAATACCATGAGTGCCTTTTTAGTATAATTAAAGTATCCTGCTTGTTTTAACAATCAGAAGCAATAGGAGAACATTTCTGACACAGATGGGATGCTCACATGATGCTGTAATATAATACTGAAACTCAATATGCAGAAGCAGTTTGCATGCCCTCTACCCACCCCAACTCATCAATGTGGTAGATTCTTCAAACTTTGTAATGCAGCGTTACTTATCATTAGTGAAATTATCTGTTTGGCTTCCTAGTTATAAATGCCAATACTATAGAGAAATCATTTCTAAATGATATCCACCATTTCACAAGAATGTTGCATAATTAAAACAAATGGGAAATAGGTGCTTGGAGGGAGGTTAGGAAAAGGGAAGGAAAAAAGTCTACTATATTATTTTAGAAGTTAAAACACTACAGATGGAGTCCCATTTTTCAGTCACAACCTGAAACCTATATTATGAATAATTCAGTAACATATGAAAGTGTGTGTGTTTCTCCAGATTGTATATAATCCAAGTTGGCACATGAACTCAGTCTTTTATATTCATTGCTGGTGCTCTAAGAAAATAAAGCAGACTTACTACATCCTTCATATGCAGACATGCATGTACATTTACATAGAAATACTGGAATTCGATACTTACGTATATTTGCACCAAAGTGAAATGAAAATCTTTCACGGAATGCTGGAAGCATTGTCAATGTCTGCACAGCTAGACTATACAGTACTTTACGCCTGTTTTTTGCTATAGCAAATATACATAAAATAATTTTAGCAACTTAAGCATTCTGAAGTTTGCAATTCATTGGCATTAAGTGCACAAACTGTGTTACCATTCTTATAGTTTTAATCACGACCACATGAAAGAACAGCTGAAACAAGGAATGGAGTTGCTTTAATCTACTGAGAATTACAAATGGACAAATAGGCCAGCATTATATTAGCTATTTTTGTCAAACAATTATGGGGAATCTTGACATGCTTATAAAACTTTCTCAACAGTTAGACATATTTAAGAATAACATCATTTGGTTAATTATTCAAAGAAATACTGATTTATTGATACAATTTTATAATAATCTCTTCATTATGCTTTCTTCTTAAAATAGATTATTTTGGAGTCTAATGTAATATTATATTCTGAGCATGATTTTCATTTAACCTATCCCTAAGACAATATTATTAATAAGTTTTCCATTGACATTTGTCATTACATGTGTTTGCATGTGTGTGTGTGTGTGCCCTTTTCTCTGTAAGACTATGAACAATGATATTTATTGGTGTTAAATTCTGGGCTGGATACCACTCCTAAAAATGTATATTTTTTAATATTCAGCAAGTATAATTTATGAAAACTTGGCACAACTTTGATAACTATTAATCTGAACTTGACTTACAAAAATCAATCAAACAAATATTTCTTGGAGCAACCAACACAATAAACATGAGAAGTGTTCTGGGTCTTATTTAGAACATACATGCATTTAGTAGAATAGTGCCAAACACTTGGGAAGTCTTGAATAAGACTTCCCCAGAGTTTTCCCAATTCTGCTAGATATTTTTTTAAACGAAGTAATATTTTTGTTTTGTTTTGAGTGTTTGATTTTTCATCCATACATGGACATTTGTTTTTATTTCATTATCATGCCTTTATTATTAGAAATTTTATTTTTAATGTATTACCGTTCTCCAAGATTTTATCTTATTATATACATATGCATACTCTTCCATTTAATTGTATGTTTTGATTATGAAACTTCAAATAAAATAACATGTATTTCAAAGAAAAATATTTAATAACGTTCAGGCATTTTTAGTTACCTCTTTTATCACTACAATGAAGAATAGTACACTCATAAGTAATTGTTACTCATAATTCAATACTCACTTCTATAGCAACTAAAATGAATTTCTAGCTGCTTAACAGCATATGGCTTTTAGCTTTTGTAGTCCTGCTGTTGATAGGGGAACAGATTGTTCTAGCTCCTGATTTCTCAGTGCAGCATCACATAATTGTCATGTGGCACCCCTTCTCCAAGTGCCATTTGCAAGTTTTGTTTATAGGCAATAACTGAATGGCACTCCATTCACAAAAGAATTTATTTACAATCTGCTTCCCAGTTCTATATCCTTTACTCTCTTTAATTTTCTTTTATGATTACTTATTTGAATTAGCCTCTAGAAAATAAGTTACTCAGTTTTAGTTGCTCTTACAAAACTACATACACACATTCATCACAAATCAATTTTTGTGTTTTTATACTGTTTGGATGTACTTAGTTATGACATACCTGAAAAATACACACTCAAAAGCATTTGTTTTTAAATTGCACTGGCAGTCTCCACAGATATAATTAAACAGAATGTCCATGAGTAGATATCAAAAGTCTGTTCTTTTAGATTTTAATATAAAAACAAATGAAACAGTCATAGTAAAAATGATTAATTTAAAATTTCAAGTAAAATAAATAATTGAATTGTATCTTTTACTGAAAACTCACAATGATGACTTGCTTTTTTAAAGATGTCAAATTCTACTGTGCCCATAGATTGTTCAACTGTACACATAATAAATTTTGTGTTCTAGTCATAGTCAGGTAGAGACAGGAAAGCACAGAAAACTGGAATTAGCCAATTATGACCAGTCTGCACTAGCATATATTAACTAACCAAGGTCTACGTATGATGTTTCAATTCATATAAATCTATCTATGTGCCTCAAATGTTTGTGGGAACAGCTTCATGTTCAATGTATCTGAAGACACAAAAGATATTTACTACCACCATCTCTTATACCAGTGGGTGGCACTCATATTTGTACAATGCTACTAGGGAAAAATTTAGGATATTCTTGGCAGCACTTTTGACTTTGCTTCATACATACTATTTATCATATATTCTGTTAATTGAATTTAGTAAATTTTCTTAAATCTGTATATATCTTTCAAAGTAAGTTCACTTAGTCCAAGCCATCTCTATTTTAGACTGCTTCAATAGATTTTAAGCTCGTAAGTCCACATGTATTACTACATTCTCCCAACTCCCTTTTTCCTGAAACTAAGTTGAACTGATATCATTTAAATGCAATCAGATCATCTTTTCATACATCTTCATAATCCAGTATTGCACTTTCTGGAACTGTATACTGCCCTAGTCTGATCTCCTCTATTTCTTTACTGACTTTAAAATCTGTAGTCATATTGGTTTTCTTTCAGTTTCTTAAAAATGTTAAGATTCTGCTTTCTAAAAGGCATGTCCTCATTCTGTTTTACCTGGCTGAACCCATCCTCCATCACCTTTGCTTACTTATGATCTACTCTGTCTTTCTTACATTCTATATTGATCCATTCCTAGCTGTACATGTCTCATCCTGTCTGCACCTTCAAAGTACTTAAGAGACTTCGTGGTGTTATCTATTATGGATTGAGTTCTATTCTCCAAAAAGATATGCTGAAATCTAAACTCTCTATATCACAGAATGACCTTATTTTAAACTATAAATCCTTACAGATATAATTAGTTAATATGAGCTCAATTAGAATAGAGTGGGGTTTAAATCCACCATGACCCATTTTTATAAGAAAAGCCAAAGATACACAGAAGAAAAATGATACGGAAAATACAATATACAAACACAAACCAAAAACTGTCTATTGCTATCAATATCAACAAGTTGCATGAAGTCCACTAAAAACTGCAGAGCAACCATGACCCTATCACCACATTGACTTCTGAATTTGAGATTCATAGTTTTGAAGAATAATTTTTCAGTGTCTTAAGGTATCCACTTTGTGGTTCTGCTTCTCTGACAATCTTCTAATATACTTTGTGATTAACACCTAATTTACCTTTAAACCATCAATTTCATGAGAAGGTGGGGGGGGATTGTATACTTTTGCTTACTAGTACATTTCTAGCACCTAACTTATAATAGGTGTTTCAACTGTAAGTGTTTAATAAGTATTTTTTATAATAAATGACAATGCTATATAAAACTCACAAAAATCATTAGGCTAATATTCAGTATAAATTGAGGTACCTCTTGAGATAAAGGATTTACCCCAAAAGTTTCTTTTCCTCAAAACTGATACAATTCTGAGCACAACTGAATGGTTCATACTAATTCTCTCTCCTCAGGTCTCCAGTTTCATAGCCCCAAAAGGATGACTTGGTAAAGGAGACCAGAAGAAAGCAGTTATAGATCAACCCCAACCATGGCCACAGAACATTTGAAATAAGACAAGTATATACTGACCACCCTTCCCATCAAGGAGTTGCAGATCCCCCATACTCCCCACCTCTTCTTTACTCATTGCATCAGAATAGGGCATAATGAATCTCTTCTATGTCAAGGACCCTCTTTTCTCATCTGAGACTTTTCTGATCAATTGGAAAGTGTGGGACGGTTTCTCTGCAAAAGTTGAAATTCCAGATGCAGCACTGGGTTTAAGTTAGAAGTGGAGCTCTTACTTGCAGGTAAACAACTCAATTGGTTGCTAGGTGGCAGTGCTCAGAGGTATCTAAGGGTTGGTCTACCATCTGTAAGAGATGAGTAATTAAAAAAAAAAAAAAATACTCTGTTGTAGTTTTCCTGACTGTGTCATAGGGTTATAATGAAGAAAAGTAAGGAACTAATTGAATGTGATCATAAAGAAAAATAATGAAGAAAAGTAAGGAACTAGTTGAATGTGTTCATAAAGAAAAACAGTGAGGCCATAAAAAGATCTCTAGTAGTTGATGTTATATTTATTTACAAATAGTATTTTGTTGAAAAATTTCAAAATGTGACCTTCATTTGGAGTAGTACAAAACCTTTAAAATTTTTGTTGAGTAATATAATAGATATGAAAATATGATGGGGAAACAGATATAGCAATGTGAAAAAAAAAAACTCTGATGACTAGCCAAACAGCATTTTCAAGGAATATAGTGAGATATCTATGTATTAATGGTATTAGGGAAAGATATATTTCACAGAAGTGGAAAGAATCTCTGTCTCAACAAAATGTAAAGATGCAAATAATGGAAAATAGATTAAAGCTATTAATACTTTACTTGTTTCCAAGTCTACAATTATCATTGTACTCTCTCAATAAACTTGACATGTGAGAGACAGGCTAACAGATTGGATATGAGCTTTGACTCTGGAGACAGATTATCTGAATTTGAATGACATTTATAAAATAATGTGAATACTGTTTAACTGGGGTGCTTTGAAGATAAAATGAAATAATTCAAACAAATGCTTGGATATATACCTATAATATAATATGTATGCAATAATTTCTTGGAAAATGTTATTATCTTGGCTATGGTAAGATTTTGCATTGTATCTATCTTTTTTCTTATATTAATCTAGTCTCAGAATTTGATACTCCAATCCAGCTAATAAGACTTTCAGGTTAATACATATATAATATATACATGTGTGTGTGCATTTCTACAAATTGAAAAATCATAAAAGCTTTGTAAAATGATAGTCACAAATATAAAGGTTATTTGTAATATTTCCTCTTGTTCTCTGTAAAGACCATTGCAAGTTTCTTGTTTACACATAACTTTGGATACCACTACCTTAGACAGTACATTTTATCCCACTCCCCTAGCCCCTGCTAGTTTGACAGTACACTTTAGGAGAAAACAAAGAGCCAAGTTCTATGGGCCATTGTATTAATAGTGCTTAATACAGGTCTAGCACATAGGGAAAATCAATAAATATATGTTATAGAAATAAATAAATGGATACTTGTAACCCAGAACAGATATATAGTTTCTCATATATACATAATACTAAAATAAGTCTTAGAAAATTAGAAAATAATTAAATCATCAAAGTAGAAATGTAACACTCTTTATGACAATTTGTCCACCTAGAACTATAGATAAAAAATATATATATATATATAATTTATGCATATAAATCCACATGTATTATTATAAATGCTGATAATGAGAAAGTATATTACTGGAAAATTACTGGGATTAATGATTCAATTTAGAAAAAAATTGTCAGGGTGCTAAATTTTTATCCTTAATACCTAGATATTTTTAAATAATCTACCAATGTAGAAAAACATGAAAAATATTCTAACTGGAAACTAGCTTTTCTAAATAATTCCATTTACAAATTTAGATAAAAAGTATTTCAGAAATATAATATTTCAAGAATATTTTATATGTGTTTATATATTTTCTTTCTTGTTTTGTAAAATTTCAGAATTGATATATTAGATATTAATAGTTTATATTTGTTTTCTTACTGGCTGTGCTATCTATCCTTTTTCTACTTACATATCTATGTACCAATCATTTACAAATTATCCTTGATAAAAATAAATTAAACATACAGAAAAATAAAATCCACTAAAAACCCAAAGTAGTCACTTGTAAAATAAAGATTAGCTTTGTTATTAAATATTTAGTATAAATGAGGATAATAGTCTACACTTTTCCTTGGATTCTGAAATCACAAAAGTATCAGTAGGGTGTTTACATTCACAGATGATAAAATTGATTAAGTAATCATGATATTTTTTATCCTACCAATTATTACAGTGGTTCTCTAAAGAATGTTTATCATATTTCTTATTTTATTTACTATCTTTTCTTTCATTGGTTTCTTTATTCCTGTCTCTATTTATTGTACTATAATACTCTCCTTGAATGACTTTCAAAAGGCACAAGCAAGAGGAATTATTGTCATTCCACATCCTAATGACTAAGAAAATACAGAGTTAGAAGAGAATCATCAAATAATGTTGCCTTTTTAATTCATATTTGATGAATAAATAAATGAACCAATTTTGCCAATTTTCAATACATGATCATTGCCAAAAATAAAGTCAGATCACTTTGTTTCCTATCCACTGTCAAAAATGCAACTTTTATTTTCACTAAATACTCTCCCTTCTAGCTAAAATCATTGCTTTGCCTCTTCTCACTTTTGTAAATAACTGATAAATCTGGCAAGTTGATTAAATTGTATGATTAAAAATCACATGACTTTTCCATTGTATAAATATTTTTAAATAAGAAAATGAAAGTAGAAGAAATATGATTTAATGATAATTCTTTTAGCTTGTGAGTCTCCACTTTATGGTTATTATCAAATCTAGTTTTTACTCATACAGGTTTTGTTTCTAGTTTCTGATTTTACAATCTATGTTGACTGCCCTAATTCTTTACTTCAAAAGATTACTATAATATTTTCTCAGCATAAAGTTTACCTTAATTCATACAACTGTTCCTACTCCAGCCCCCAGTTGCCTAGAAATTTCTAATTACAGATAGTTTTGATCTTGAACAGAAATTCAACCATACACACACACACACACACACACACACACACACACACACTCAAAGCTGAGTCTTGGGCCAAAGTGATGAGAATATGGAGTAGAAAACCCTTTAAAAATCAGTCCAAAGAATCATCAAATGTGTCCTTTCTGTTCACACATCACAAGGTGCCTTTCTCGTCATCCCTTCCATTCCCTGTTCCTCTCCTCGGCAGCACAGTCAGTAATTAGGAGGAAATAAATTTAGAAGCACCAGTATTTTACCACAAAATATATTAAAAGACTTCAGGTCTTTTCATTTTCTTGTACTGTCTCTGAAAATAACCTAAGAAAGATGGAAGGATAACCTACACATTATGAAGTGTCTGAAACCCAATACTTAAAAAAATGTGCTCAAAAACCCAGTGATCTGAAAATGGATGCTTTTCTTATCTTATTTCTATAAATAGAAAGCCCTGAAATATATGCCAGAAAATGATGATGCTCCTTCAGCTATAAATGAGTCGACAGTAATTTGTTATCTCTTTTAGTGTGAGAACTAAGGATTATTATCCTCAATAGTTAGTAAATAAAAGGTTGTGACTTTCTGAATAAAACAAAACAAAACAAAAAGCAAAACTTGGGGAAAATTAGAAAGTGGATTAAAAGTACCAGACAAATATTTTTTCCTAAATTTTACTAAATTCATATCTGCTTTAAATAATCTCTTTTTTAGACATGGTACAATATTAACATATATAACGTGTACCATTTGACAAATTTCTAATCTAATTAGCTATTTTTTTCAGTTACCTATGAGAAGAAAAAGAAACATGAAAATAGCTCTATTGAACTTTCTGTTGATAAATGTACAGTTGAACAATAATGCAAATTTTAATTATTCAGATCTTGGTACCAAAAATAGGGAGATAACTGGAAAAATGAATTTTTAAGAATAAAAATATATTTAACAAAATATTTAAGAATCTATATATAAATATTTTAATTCTTAATCTCTAAAACTGGGTACAACCATATTTTTCACATATAAGAATGCAGTATATTCACTGATTTTATGCTAAGCTAAACAAAATAGAATAGAATGTATATATATGTCAAACCTTTGTATTTATATTCATTCTCTACGGTGTCCAACAAGACAGCTATAAATTGAACCAACACTGTAATCCTGAAAAAGATTTATCCTTTTAGAACTATGTTTTCATATTTGTAAAATGACAATTATACTAATATAAACTAAGGAACTGCCAAAAAGATATTTTGTGTAAGTTTTTATCACTAGTTCTAGCACAGAATAAGTGCTCAGTAACTGAAACCTTTGCCTAAATGAGCTGATTTAATCTTATGATTTAAAAATAGAATATGAAAATATGATGTAGATATTAATCAAGAAAATCAAAGATATACCAATTTAGATTAAATAACTGAAGCACATAAATTAGTATAGTAGAAGTGGTTTATTAGGGGGGTCATAATCACATTATATAGAATATTTAAATAATTGTATGTAAGTAAATTGAGGCATACAGCAAAGGAGAAAGTGAGAGGTGGGATAAACAGGGTAGGGATAAACACAAAGGAATATGGTAATGGCTCAGGGTGATATGGTGGTGGAAAAACTATGGGGATTACAATGATTTAAGAAAAAAGTTTTTAATTAATAAAAATGAATAAATCCATTCATGTAAATATGACAAGAATAGTGATACAAAATTAAAAACAATAATTTTATTTGAATCTCAAATCATAATTTATATATACATATTTATCTTGACTTAATAATTAGTAAATATGATTTTCTTTTAATCAACGCTTTCAACATAAACTGATGCAGTTTTATAAAAAGTATCTACTATCATTCTACCTTTCATAGTTATTTACCTATGCCTTTACATTTTATAAAATACCTAACATTAATCTCAGTTTACTGACAACCATTTGCTCTATAGCTCAACATAATGATTTTGAAAACACCATACATTGACAATTATTAAATGATAATATATGATATGAAATAATATGAAATATATTATCACCCTTAATTTCTACATGAATTAGTGTATTCCAAAAAAGTTAGAAAATTGGACAACATAACTAAGTTGCTTTATGATGCTGAAGTTCTAACTGGATTTTTTCCTGCTTGCAATGTGAAATCCTACACTTTTATACCTTTAGCAGATGTTTAACTATACTAAAATTTAAGATTATGTCCTTTAACTGTAGTTTAACTCTATTTTCATCTTTTTACAACTAGACAAAAGTTTTTCAGCTATTTAGAGGACTTTTTTAGGGCCAGGAATGGGGTTGGGAAAGTATTAGGCAGAAACCCTAAGAAAGGACAAGATCCTCATCTCTCATAATAAAAATGAATATGTGATATCCATTAACCCTGTTGGTAGAGGGAATACATTAGGGCCAAGCCAGATACATGTGCTCACACACATACACACACACACACACACACACACAATTTTCTTGTCTATTATTCAGAAGACTCTAAAATACTCATACTTTGTGTATGAGTATTTTATTCACTTTGTGTTTATTTTGGAAAATCACAAATCCATATAAAGCATAGAGGAAAAGCCATTTTTAAGATCACAATAATGGTAAAAATAAAAACTGTTTTGATTATGTGCCAGGTACGGAAGTACAAAATTTCTTACTTAATCCTTACAATAGCCCTGTTCACAAAAACCTCAGTAATTGTATATAATTTATATATGTTTATTTTGACATTTTCTCTATAACAGGTATGATTATATATATAGATATATAGTTATCTATATATAGATATCTATGGATATGTATATAGAGATATCTACATATATATAGATATAGTTAATTTGTAGTTAAAATTAAAAAAAAAGTTTTAAGGAAAGTTCAATTTTTTGCCCAGATTATACAGTCAGAACTCAAGCCTAAATCTCTCCCATTCCAGATCCTGAATACCTTTCACTATAGAAAAAGAGAAGGGGAGTGGTAGGAAGCAAAGGAAAGAGAAAAACACTGTCAAAATTTTCTATATGTAAAAAAAGAAAGCAGCAAAATGTTCATGTCCTTGAGAAAAGACATTGCAATTCTACTCTTACCCTAGTTCTAGTCCAGTTTCTCAACTATAAATAACTAAAATTAACTCATTAAATGAAGCATAAAGTACATTTATTGGAAGGGTATTAAGTAACTGACAGATTCAGAAGTCACCTTGTTGAATGAGGCTTGTGGAAGAACCAAAACTGGCAATGCTTGGGCGAAATTCTGCCACTAAAATTGTCAGGTTGGAATAATGCAGCTGGTTCTTGACCCTTGGAACTTTTCACTGACAAGGCTCATCTTCCACGTGGTCACTGGACACTAACTCCTCTATATCTGCCAGGTTGGAATAATGCAGCTGGTTCTTGACCCTTGGAACTTTTCACTGACAAGGCTCATCTTCCACGTGGTCACTGGACACTAACTCCTCTATATCTGCCTCAGACACCATCCTTTTGCACCATGTAGCCTCAGAATATCCCTTCTTCCATCATATAGCTAACAACCTATCAAAAGGTGGGAAGAATGAATAGTTATTCTCATTTTATCACTACAAATTTTAGGGAATAGGGCTGTTGAAAAAAGGCAAGTGTTGTATTAATTTCATCGCATAATAGACAACATTCTCCTAAGAGTCTTCAAATCCTAAAAGAAACTAGAGCTTAAGTCAAGACATAGAATGGAGAACTTTTTCAGGCAAATCCCTGTTTCTGTTTAAGTCTCTAGATCTTTAGCAAGTCAGCCAATAGGTTATCCTAGAAAAGCAGAATGAGTCTGAAAGTTAAAGGCAGTGGCTTTGCTAAGCATTCTGACACACCATTAACTGTGATTCTCCCAGGCAAATCTGAATGGAGCAGCACCCAACTATATAATTGATACACACACACACACACACACACACACACACACACACACACTCATCTGTTTATATAAATGATCCTTACTTCTCTTCATCCTCCTCTGGCCCCTCCTCGGATTGTGGATGGACCACCGAATGGGAATTAGGCCGTTGTTGCTCCTTATTTTTTATTATTTGTTTGTTTGTTTGTTTGTTTGTTTGTTTGTTTGTTTTTTGAGACTAGGTCTCGCTATTTTTGCCCATGGAACTGCAGTCTCATGTTGCCCGGAGTACCATGGACTCAAGCAATCCCCAGCCTCAGCTCCCCAGGTAGCTGGGATTACAGGCATGCGCCACCATGCCCAGCTATATTTTCTTGGAACTAGGTCTTGGTAGGTGCCCCTGGGGGACTTGAACAGCGATCCCTGGCCCTGGCTGTGGCTTCCTAGGCTGCCGCTTACAGACACGCACCACCATGCCCGGCCCCCATTGTTGCTCCTTATTTCTCAAAATCTTACATTGTTATTTCAGACTTCTGATATTAATTAATATTTTTCAAATTACTTAATTATTTTTCAAATAATGTATTTTCTCTGCATTTGGCCAAAATTACTAGCATCATTCTGTGTATTTCCTGTGATATACACAGACAGACATTCGGGATAACAAAATCCTCTAGATTTTCTAGATTGCAGCTTGGGAGGAAGGGAAAGTACACAAGGAGGAGAGAGTGAGGAGAGAGGGGGAGATGGGCACTGGGGGAGTGAGAGGGAAGGAGAGAGAGAGAGAAAGAGAGTATACTGGTACTTATGAATAGATATCCTTATTCTTTGTGGAGTACTAAAAGAGAAAAGAATAGCTCACATGACCTTTAGTTTGTCTAGTTGATAGTTGTATAATAAATCACATTATTGGGAGAAGAGCATGTTGAATGAAACTAACCCACTAAAGTCTCATGAACTCCACCTGCACCTCCAGGTCAAAGAGAGTCCAGGTGCTGAGGATCATAATCCCATAGACCTGCCATGACTTTTACTTCTTGAAAGGGGGTTGCTGGGAACTAATGCTGGATTTAATCAGCCATGTTTGGTATAAAGCCGAAGACATGAGGACCTGAAGGAGGCTGAATGGATTTATGTTCCTTCAGTGAGTGGCTGTGGTCCCAGTTCAGATAGCATTACTGGTTGTACCCATTGAACAATCTCTCTGTTTCTTTCTCCTGTCTGTCTCTCTCTTTTTGTTTCTCTCTCTCGTTCTAAGTACATACCCCCCACTTTTCATTTCCTTTGTAAATAAACCTTTTATTAACCTTTCTCTGTATGCTTGCCTTTGGATATCATTCTAAGTTTTTTTAAGCATAAGGTTGAGGATTCACATCTAGACCATTTCTTTTTGGAGTTGCCCTGAAATAAAAATAGCTGCCATGTCTAGTGTCTGAAAGGCAAATAATAAATTAGGACATATCATATATGAAATAAGCTACTAATATAGTATTTTAATCTTATCAACATATTAATATATAAACAAATTTTCAATCTAATTTTCCATCAAATAATGCTTACAGTTATATTAGGCATGGCAAAAAGAGGATTAATTTGATTGTTATTATTATTAATACTACTATTTACTAACCTTTTATTGTGGGATAAAATAGTCAGATTATTTTAAATGTGACTCTTCAAAACAGCAAAAAGTAATATACTACCTATGAAATTATATTAATGCCATCCTACCTGCAAAATAATCTATTCCAATTTTGAGTAGCAGCATGTATCACAATGTAAACATTTCTAAATACTGATCCATAAAAATTGCATCTTTCATGTGCAACAATAATTTCACAGTGATTAGTAACACAAATAGAAGAGTTTGTGTTATTTTATGCAATTTTCATGTTTTCCCTGAGAAATGTAATCTCAATTTCCATGGAAGAAATTCCATTAAATTTTAATAAAACTGTGAAATTTGGGTCTTGATATATTTCAGCTATTCTTTTGTAATATAACCTGTAGCAATCAGTAAACAAAGATTTGATTTCATAATTTCACAAACTCTTCATTTTTTAAACTATTAACATTTCAACAACCCATTGGTTGTTGAAAGGCTCATAAGGCTCCATTTTATTTTGCTTAACAATGCAGTTAAATTTAATTCTAAATTAGTTAAGACACTGAAATAAATTAGGCATTGAGAATCATGAATTAGTGAGTTGAAGGTAATCAGAAAACCTTAGAGCTATCAACACATTTATAAACAAGAATGATAGACCAATAAGGTACAACTAGACACCAACTCTTTGTCTCCTCCATCTTACCACAAATGTTAGATGGCCCAAGAGAGTGACTGACCAAGAGTAATTACATGGTGCAGTATACAAATAAAATAAAGCAAATACATCACACCAATGTCACATATCTGTCTGTTTTTCTAATTAGTGAAATTTTGAATTGACTTTTAACTAATAAAACTATGTTAGCTATAGTTGGCAGATGTATAAATCTATGAATATCCACTATACTTGTTTATATGAGCAAGAGAAAATGTTATGCCGCCCCCTAGTGTAAATATTAATTTTGTAACATTCAAACTATAGACATCCAAGCCACTGTAAGAAAAATCAGTCTTGTCAACTCTTATTGAAGAATTAAAGGATATTTAGATACTTGTTTTTTTAAAGAGACAGGTTCCTCGGAGTAATGAGCATATTCTCATGAACTGTGTGAGTCAAAAACAATGGATAAAATCTGAAGGCTTCCCGAGGATTTCCCATTGTGCATCTCTTAGAATATTCAGATTCAATTCATATTTAAAGAGATTTTATGAATCTTGTAGTGAGGATAATTATATAAGGGGTGAGAGGGACAGACTGAGAAAAAAAAGGAAATATCACTAGAGTTCAATGCAAAAGTGTCCAAATAATTATGTAAAGTATCCATATTGAATTGAGTGAGTGAAATTCTAATATATGTCTAAATGCTCCAATATGAAAGGTTACCATTTATTGGCATGTATCAATATATGAATCTTTTGCAAATGTATATGTTATATCTCATTTGATCTGCAAACCTGTTTTCTTGTTTACTATTATTACCTCCATTTAAAGATAATATAATTGACAATGAGATAAGTAAACATGACCAAGGTCATGAAGGTACAGACTACAGTATTGCTTAATCAATCACCTCTTTTTCTCACTTACATAATACTGATCTGATTTTATTGAGAATATCAATATGTCTAGCTTAATTAATCATGTTCCAGTCTTTCCCTGATTTAGAAGTGGTCTTGTGACATAGCTCCAGTCAAAGAAATGAAGCTCACACTGTGTTTAGGACTTTAAAAATTAAAGAGCATTCCACTTTTTGTCGTTCTTTTGCACTCACTTTTTTCTCAACTAGAGTAGCTGTGATGGCTGGAACAACAATAACTTTGCAAATACAAAATTTGCATTTTGTAGGAAAAATAGAAATTGAATCAACATCTTTAGTCTTCACATTATGGACCCAAGGAATATCTACTTGCATAATATTTTATTAATTTTTTTATATAAGTAAGTTGTAGGTACAGAGTTGATATTTGGGGTTTTGATTATAAGAGTTCTATTCACTATGCTGATATAGAGTATCAGTTTCAATCCATCTGATAATAAATACTTGTGCTTTCAAACACTACGTAACTATGGTAGTACATATTTTCATGAATACATGCTATACTGGGGCATAAAATTCTGGATTAAAAGCAGTCATTTTCTTTCTGATGGTAAATATACATTGTCTCATTTAAATAATAAGAGAATTTGCTAATTACCGGACTTTTAAAGAAATACCACAAATGTAACTTATATTCCCACTGACACTTGATTGGAGGTAACTGGAATCTCATTTGAGACACTCTCATTAAAGAAAAAAGGGATTCATATTTTCTCTTAATTTTCTGTCTTCTACCATCTGTATGGGAAATATCATTTAATGGAAATCTCTCAGCATTAAATACCTTCCTTCTCTGCTACTTGTTACACTTCTTTCCCTATAATTTATGGTCCCAAATTTCAGACCTTTTCTAATAATCTAGAAGATTATTAGATTATCTCAGACCTTTTCTAAATAATCTAGAAGGTTATTTATAAACAAAATTTGGTTGTTCCACATGAATTCTATAAAGTGTTTCCTGGCTGCGGTACACAAGGCAATAGATGAGTTAACTTTTGAATCATGATAATACTTTTAATACACAGTGTCTGAAAATGGGAGGAAATCAGGAGCCTAAGAGTAATGATTCTCCCCTGGTTTAACATTCCAACAAGGTCAGGAGAAGACTCTCATATCCAGAGTAGGGACATGAATAGTTAGTTCAGTCTCACAGGAGTCAAAAGTGAGAACACAAGATCTCAGTGCTCCTCACAGGAATCCTAGTTCAAGTCATTTTCTACCACAACATGGCACCACTACCCGCACTGTAATTACAGAAACTAAATTTATCCCACCATTTATCTCCAAAGATGTCAGTTGCCACAAGAATTCCAGAACTCCCAAAGTTCCCCTCATTTTGACAGATTTCACCCACTCCATATGACTCTGCTATACCATACAATAAAATTCTCTGTAATTCCACATGTCCTAAGAAGACCAGGTCATTTTTTAATCAGAAGGAAAAAAAAAACTATGAAATCTCTATGACTTTTAATTTCACTATGAAATTTCTATAGCTTTTACATTTCTCAGTGAAGTTTTACTTGACCGTTTTTGCCCATCTGAAGTCTGTCTCTCCTGAAAACATTACTCCAGCTATACCATTCTCAAGAGATGAAGGATGTTTTATCTCACAAATTACTCACATTAAGGAGCAGTGCAGGACACCTGTCCTTTTTTGCTCCATGTAGTTAAATCCTGACCATTGGCCTCCTCACCCCATCCCCCAAATCCTGTAACGTCCTTAGCTTGGGATTTCATTTCTTTGAAATTATCTTCTCTACTAACCTTGTCTCCTTCTTGTTTACAATCATTCATTCTCATGTCATACCTAAGAAAACCAGTCCCTGAGCAGTCACCTGGGAGTCTGACTGGATCTAAGAGTAAGGTTTGGTATTCTCTTAGAAAACATGAACAGTTTCACAGAGTGCTAATGTCAGGTGAGGCCATCTATGAGAATAATGGAAGTAGATAAAAAAAAAAAAAAAATAAGACCATTCCACAGTCATATTTGAGCAAAGACAGAAACAAAAACACTGTTTTTGTTACCAAATATTTCCATCTGCCAGCCAACATGAGCAAAAGCTGCTTCTTTACCGATTACAGCTTTGCCCCACTCAGATCCTCTTGTGTTCTAGATAAGAAGTACTAAGATAACCAGTCAGAGAAGTGGCTTTTCTTTTTAAATAGTACAGTTCAGAATAAAATAATTCTATTGACAACTCTCCTCAAATCTATAATCAGCTCTCCACATTTGCTTGATAAAATCTCAAATGCTATCAATCTCTGTTCCCTTCATGAAACGTGACAAGGTTGCCCTTGATGTGCATTTAACCCTGTTCCAACAAGTCCCAGTATGCCCAGCTTGTATTTTTGATGCTTTCAGTTGGTGGGCACTGACATCATTCTTTTAGTTTTTCATGAATACATTTTTATTTCTGCAATAAAATAAAATAAATCATTTAAAGCTTATTTTCTTAAATTTAGGCTAGCAAATTGTACATTTGATATTAAGCTTAAATGTATTTTCTCTCATCTAACAAGAGCTTAATTTTCTTCAAACAGAGTAAATGCATGTGTGATTAGCTATTGGAACTGAACAGATAAGAATAGCTATATTTTACATAAATCATAGTTATAAAAGAGTTGGGGTGAGGAAAAAAGGTATAAATGAGAGATAGATTGGAATTATTGCAAAGATTTAAGAGTTATTACATTTTTTATAAAATAAAAGGAATAATTGGTATTTTAAAATTGGGATATCAATTTTAAACCTAAATTCTTAACAATATCAATTTTATCCACCTTGAATTAAATCCAAATATGATGCAGCCTTCAAATACTTAGCTATTTTATTATAAAGGAGATATAATAAACTGATCCTACATGCATTAGTCAAGGTCCTTTAGATAAAAAGAAGCAATAAGAGAAAGGAAAGATAATGATAAGTAGATAGTTATATGTGTACAGATATATGTTTTGTTTTTTTCAGGAATTGGAACTTGACTCAATGGTAGTGGGTTTGTGGGTTTCTGTATGCTGACAATTTCAGAAGGTTGCAAACTCTGCAGACTTCAGGCAGAATTTCTTCTTCTCCAGAAATATCCACTTTTGCTCTTACATACTTTAAACTGATTACATACTGATGACCCATACTGATGTAATCTCTAAAGTGTTATAGATGCAAGCCTTACATACACAACAGTGCCTAGACCCAATATTTGCTTAAATAGCTAGTCACTAGTAGCAAAACTCATTTTCTAAAGCAATTTAAGGGGACAAATGATTTCTTATAATTTGAACATGGAATTGTCTTCATAAACATTTAATACATTAAATGTACTTACAACTTACATTAAGAAAACTATATAATTCTCTCTTAATGGTGCCAGACCATTATAAAGAGCTGAGAGTACAACATCAAGTAATGGACATTGTTTATTTTGACAACTAGGATGAGTTTTAATTATTTATTACCCCACTTTATCTAATACCATGCTAGGAAATATGCTGTGGTACAATATAAAAGCAATGGAACCTTGATAGCTGAAAACAACAACACAAAATATATACACAGTAATAATTTTTCAGACCAAAGGATCATTTAGAATGAGATAAAATAGAGAAAATGTTTTTAGGTTAAAATTTCTCTATAAGAAATCCAATAAAATTTTACTTCTTACCTTTTGTAGCTAGTAATATAAAAAAAAGTGATAAATGTACAATGTACTCATGAATTTTGATTGCAGCATACCACAGGTTATTATAACTGCTATTTTTTTTTACTTTCTGCTATTTTTACTTTCTAGTACTTACTCTTACTATACAGCAATTTCTTTAATAGTAATATCTCAGTTAAATAGGATCAAGAGAAAAGTATTTCAATCTACATTTACATGAAAATTGTGATTTCCCCTACACATAACACCTTCAAAAATTATTTTTTTCAAATATATTTATATAAACTAAACAAGTTTACCTAAAGTATAAATTAGACAATATATTACATTCAAAAAAAATTTTTTTGGGGGGGACTAAGTCTCGCAATTTTTGCCCATGAAACCACAGGCTCACATTGCCCAGGGTAGTGCGGACTCAAGCAGTTCTCAGCCTCAGCTTCTCAGGTAGCTGGGATTACAGGCATGCACCACCACGCCCAGCTACTTTTTTGGAACTAGGTCTCACTACATTGCCTCGAAAGGACTCAAATCACCATGCCTTCCTAGGCTGCTGCTTACAGGCATGCACCACCATGCCTGGCCTTCAAAATAAATTTTTAAAAAGTTCTGACCCCACAAGGAAATACCATAGACACTTGTTGTCTGAGTGACAGCTTGTAATTTTGAATTACAAACCTGCATCACTATCAAATTCACAGTTTTCCTCATTATGATAGTAACCCTACAAATATGATCTGCAAAATCTTGTTAAGCAGTTCCACTGAGATACAACAAACATGTACTGTATGTGGAATACTCTAGAAGCTTTCTTGAAAACTATTACCTTTCTAAAAGTTGGTGCAATAACAGGCACATATACAATGGAAATGCTCTGTCTCCACATTGAAAATACCATGAACTTGAATGAGGTAGAAAACTTAAGTGACTCATTGGTCACGAAGACAACGTAAGTAAATGAAAAATCTTTATGAAAATGAAAAGAGTACAGACAGCAGCAAGTAAAGAGCATTCTTTGAATGACTTTTAACTAGATATTTATAAACACTGCACAATTCTTCAGTCTAAATTTAACTATAAATACAAGCACAGAGAATTTTGGACTCAGTGGTCTTCAAGGTGCTCTTTGATTTACATTTTCAGTAAAAATATAATTGCATTCATTAATCACAGTCATTAATAATCTTGGAAATATTGTGCTTCTTAATAAGGCAAGACAGTGTATCATGTCACTAAATTTTACTTACAAAAATAACTGAATTAATAGATTCAATGAACTAAGAACAACATGTTGGAATCAGGGTGTTTCTTGATCCTGGTATTTCTTGACTTGTCTTAATAGTTTTTCATTCTTACATACTTGAGTAGGTCATAATATAATTAACTTAATTATGTTATTTTCTTCATTTGAATAATGTGCTCTGAAAATGTATGTTATAAAATTTCACTAGAATAAAAAACGAAGTATAGCAAAGAATATATGACACCTTGAGTTCAGAAAAGTGAGACAAGGTAATCTTTATACTGAATGCATAATAGTTTAAAAGGAACTTGGAAGAAAGTATAACTGAACTAGTTAACAAGTTTATAAAATGGGGACACACTAATGCATCTTTACCCTTTACTTTTCTTAAAGATATTAATCTAAACTAATAAATTTCCATCAGCACTATTTTAACAACTGATCTCCTTAATCTTATGCACAATATTAAATGTGCTGCATAAGTGAGTTTCAATACTAGGGAAACCTTTTAAATTATATTCCCTGGGAGATACAGAAATGTGTAAGGGAATGAAATGAATCATAATAAGCTCTATTAGATAATGATAAGTTGAACTAGTGTTTTTTAAAGATATACTTAATTTAATGAGTTCCTGTATAAACAAAGGGAAAAACTTAGATTTTTTTCACAGTTTTCAAAAAATAATGCATATAAAAATGTCCTAAGTGACAAGAAACCAAATGTTTTTTTTTTTTCAACACACACAAATTAAGAGGAGCATTCCGTAAGACATCTTGACCTAATACTTAGTGTGTAATGCTTCATAGAGTCCAGGATACCCAGAATAGGATCTTGCAATTGAGGCATCTCAATAAATCTGAGTGATCTAAGTAAGAAGTATGTTGAGAAGGGATTAATAAATTAACACTCTTTTCCTGTCAAGCTTAGTACTTAAAATATCAGAAATGGAGGGCAGCCTATAGACACAAAGCTTAGGCCAGACAAATTACTTATGTCTGAATACTGGAGAATAAGAAAAAAAAATTGAATTCAAATTATTCAATGACTCTTGTATTACTTCTGAGACAAGAAGCAAAGTGGAGCACCTTGAAACCATAGATGACGCTAATAAAATTGCTTTATCAGTATGAACAATACCATGCCAATTCCTATGGACTCCCTAATTTAGTACTTAAATTTTAAAGGAAATGTGTCTGGAATCAAGGAATTTGCAATATAATATTGACTCATGGTATGATCTCAAAACCAGTACTCATCCTTTTGAATTTCACAGTCAGTAAGATGGACATAATACTCTGATGAGATGCAGCGGCTAACAGAAATAATGAATGAATTAGTAATGATATCCATGATCCAAAAGCAATCATCAAATTCCATATCAAAAGTGGCTGAGCACATATTTAAATTCCACATTAACAACATATGCAAGATGTATTTCAATATTTTTGTAAAATTTTCTTAAACATATAGTTAGGGCAAAGAAAGTTGGGGGGTAACTGCAAAAACCTAACTAAATCAGGTCACTAATAAATATTAGTATATGCTTGTTCCATAGAATTATCAGAGGTCTGATGCTATTTATAAGAGAAATAGTGACAAGTCAAAAGACCATTTTCCTTGCATGTAAGACATTGCAAAATGGAGACCTGTTTAGTTAAAATTGTCAAAAGAAGTATGGAAATAAAAGTTCAGCATTAGAGTCAAGAAAAGCTAGACTAATTCTTTAGATATTATTTTGGTAAGATTTTATGAGTGAGTAGCCTATGAAATGATTGTATATTTTGATAACTTCCTCAATGGATAGGATTATATTCTAGGATTATATTCTAGGATTAAAACTAAAGCAATTAATCAATGTCATTGATACTGAGTTTTATTCTAAGAGTAATATTATTCTATAAACAACTTATAATTTTACAGAGAATATTGTATTAATAGTTACAATATTATTTTAAATCAATTAAATGAATGTTTTAATTATAAAAACATGTTTCAGATCAGAACTTAATGAGTTTTCAGAATATTTACTAATTACCTAGTAAATGAAAATAACTGAAATTTCTTGGGAGATAGCCAGGTACCTTATCTCTGAATGGTTTCACATTTAAGTTATGCTTTTCTTGAAGTATGAAAAAACAAAGTTGAGATATATTATAATTTAATATAGCAAGTTAATACACTTTCAAGTTAATACACATTTGAAAATGTAAAATTTTATTTAAAGATAAAATTCAAAACATGTCAAATCAAATAAGCAAGTAAATATAAAGACCTCATGATTATTGCTCTCTGTAACTAGTATTCAAAATAATAGTACCCTAAAATGCTTAATTTAAACTGCTCAAAATGTAGCATACAGACATTTTAAGATACCATTTGTATTTCTTATCAAAGTTTTTAATTCTGAGAAGTTTCATAGTTTCTATTGTAAGTCTAGTAAATTTTTACTCATAGTAAATTCTCATAGCTTCCTATGTGCTGTAAAGAATGTTTTTTTAGACAATATATAGTTACTTAATTGTAAACATTTATTTATATTTTTAAACTACATTCTGCTAAAATTTATGATGGACACAATCTCATTTTATTCCATACAAAATCACCAAAAGCCATATAGACAACTAATATATAACAAGCTAGCTTATAATGTACGAATTTCAAGGAGAATTGGGCTATAAATAAAATTCTTTATCTTTTCAGTCAGTATAAATCTCTTACATAGAAAATATAAACTTGGGTAGTTCATATGAGGAGTCTGGAAAGACTTATTGATTATGAAGTCTCTTACAACTAAGTGAAACATGATAGGAACTATTGGTATGTCTTTTAATCTCTATTTTTTATGACATTTGCTTGTATTAAGATGTATTCATCTTGCTTAAATAGCTATTTTTTATCACCAAATTAATCCCAAGTTTATATTGGCAAATCTAGACCTTGGCAGCCTATTTTTGTTACTGTGAATGATCAAGAACCAATCAACTTCAAACTCACAATAACTCAGCATAAGCAAGTTCAACTATATAGAAAGCTAAGGTTGACTTAAAAATCAAGATTGTCAGAATTTTAACAAGTTGAGGCTCTGGTGAGCAAACATTTTTTTTCCTGGGAACTCTGTATGGCTTCATCACCGAAATCAGTATTGTAACTATGGCAATAAGATATTGCTTGTTAAGTTTGCCTTTTCATATAAATGAAATGATTTTAAAAGCAAACCAATGCATACACTCTTTGAAAGCCCCCTCCCCAAAATCTACCTTCCTATAGTTGAGTCTATAAGCAGAGACAAAAAAAATTTAGTAGTTCCCTATGCCAACCACCCTGTATATACTCCACTAAAGACTAGAAATGAGTATTTCACTTGCTTTTCTCCAACAAGAAGTTAATAAAAAACATGAAAGCAACATAGCACTACTGATCTTTTATTTGTTTGAGTTTTATGTGAACTGAAAGGAGTCCCATATATCCAAGGGGAAAAAAATAAATAAATAAAGCACATGCCATCCATGTTAGAATTTACTGAAAACTTCACACGAGAACATTTCACTCTTGGGAAAGACACATCACATTTTATTTTAAGATAGATAACAGATTAAAAAGTACTGTATTTATTTTGTACTAACTGAATATGGTCCTTAAACTTCTATACTCTACTCAGGCTGTTACCATATTGTGAAACATGATAATGGACCCAGACTTCAGTGACAGACATTTGCACATCATCACCTTACTCAGTCTCTACTCTCTGAAGTACTTAGCCGAATGAGCCCTCCCTTTATTTCCTTTTGGTCTTTATTAAAGTGTATACTTTTCCTCGGGCAATACCTGTGCACGGGAGTCAATTCTGTAAAGAGGCTGTGTAGCCAAAGGGTATGGGGGGGTGGGGGGACGGGCAGTCAAAGCTACCACCCTGAACTATTTGAAGTCTCAGCACCCTCTTCCACCAATCAGGAGTGCTCTTCCTACTAGGATGCTGAAAGATGAAGCTCCGTGATAGACTCAGGCACCTCCCAGCGACTGTATGGACCGTTGGTCTAATGTGTTTCTTGGTGATTGTGACACACAGTGCTTGCCCCTCATACTTATCTTCACCCTTTTGCGCGAAAAGCAGAAAGTTGACTGCATGGGGTTTTGGAACCACTGTTAAGCTCACTAACAACTAACTTCTCACTAGAGAAGTTCGCAGGCAATCCTTCAGGAAACAGCTGGAAGACAAACTCCTTCCGAGACCATCACTCAACCCAGCCACTGACTCCCTTGCTACCAGCCCCATGGCTCCCTGCCTTCATCAGAAACACTCACATCCTTATTCACCTTCAGATTCCAAAGCAGATCAACATTATAGGGTCACCTCTGGTTAGGATTCTTCCCTTTCTTTCTGAAGAGGAGGTCATTGTAAGGCAATTTGCTTCCAGTAAAGAGAGATTATGATGATCTTCATCGTTATGGAGTGAGATGGAGAGCATCTGGAGCGCTGTCGAAGTGTCAAGCAGTTTCCCTATGATCAGTTTCCCTATGATTCCTGCCTTTTTCTACACCTGATTCCCACCTCACAACCACAAAATACGTAAGTGAATACATACTAAACCAAATTAAGTCGGACCTTTCCAAAATCTGACAGTAACATGACCTCTCCAAATGTGAGAGGGGGGAGGAGAGAGAGAGAGAGAGAGAGAGAGAGAGAGAGAGAGAGAGAGAGAGAGAGAGAGAGAGAACAAGAGAGAGAACGAGAGAGAGAACAAGAGAGAGAGAGAGCTAGAGAGAGAGCTAGAGAGAGAGAGAGGGAGAGAGAGAGGGAGAGAGAGGGGGGGAGGGAGGGAGAGGACCGATTACCAGAGTTTTGTTCCCGTTCTTGCTGAGAGGACCCCGGAAAACTCCCTTGATGTTGCGAAAGTGTCCGTTGCTGAGGTGCGTGGAGCTGATGACAATGTAGTAACACTCCATGGGGCAGCCGCCGCCTGCTCCACCGCAGTCACCGCTTCCATTCACCTCACCCCGCGCCCGCAGCCGCAGCGCGCCGAGACCGGAGAGGGCGAGCTGGGGCCCCGCCGGGAGGGCGAACCTCCGCCTCTCGCACACCCTCCGGAGACAGCTCACTACACCCCTCTGCCGCGCGCGCCCAGGCCACTCCGCCTCCGCATGCTCGCTGCGCGCCGGCTCCCAGTCTCTGTGTCTTTCCTAATTCGCCTCGGGGCGACGAGCTTGCGGGAGGATCCCCGGCTGGGAGGGGCAGGCCGGACTGGACGGAGCTGAGCTGCAGTCAGCGCCCGAGCGGTGGAGCGCAGCCCGGCAGCGGGAGCCGCCCGAGCGGCAGCGGCAGCGCCAGCGCCAGCGGCGGCAGCAGCATCCCCCGCGCTCGGCGTCCGCGCTCGGAGTTGCCGCTGCTGGCAGGCATGAGTATTATTATAGTGAGCGGCGTTGCCGGTCCATTGCACTGAGCCAATGGCAGGGAGCCACTGGGCTGATACTGAGAGCTGTCGGAGGAGTACATCTGTCACCCGCCGCCTCCCCCCGCCCTCCCCCGCCGTCGCCTGGACCCGCGGCCCGGCTGGTCCCGGCGCTAGTGGGGCCGCGCAGCGAGCCGGCCGTCCTTCGGCAGCTCCTCGGCCGCACAGGGCCAGGGACGCGACGGCCACCGCTGGCGGGCGACAGAGCGGCCCGTGACCGAGAAGTGGGAGACTCCTATAAGGTGGGGGCGGAGGGGGGTGGTGAAGAGACGGAGATTTCTTGCCTGGCAATTGACGATGGGGGAGGGGTCGCGGGGAGATAAATAAATTAATAATTCAATACCGAAGCCGAACGCTTCCGACTGCGGCGTTTGCAGGCAGGTGCCAGCAGCGGCTTCTCTCTGGAGAGCGTAGCTGCCCATTGGATTTGGCTGATCTGGTTTGATTTGTTTTTAATGTATTTCGGTTCAGAGGCTGGATTCTGTTCAGAATCTTAGAGACAGAAAAGAAAATGCCCCCCCCCCTACAACCCCTTCCCCCGCCCCCCGGCCACCACCACCGCTCGTTTGTAGAGAAAATAAGTGCAGCTGTTGGTAGTTTGGGGGGAGGGGGTTTGTGGCGATACGAGTGGTAAAAACAGGGACTCCTGGCGTCTGTGTTCCAATACTTGGCGTTCCCCTCATCCATCTCCCCTGGGAACCTCAGTTCTTAAAAATTACCAAAGCTGAACGGAAAGGGATGCTTTGCAGTAGGGCTGCTGCTAGGAGCTTGATTTGCTTTTCTCTACAGTCCTTTTCCTGCTACAGAGCGGTAGGGAACAAAAGCGTTTGCCCTAGAAGCGACCTGAATGGAAAATCTCCTGCAAAGGAACTAATGGGTTTGTTCCGGAAAGTAGGGAATGGGGTCTGGTGCGCTCCCTGAAGACTAACGTTAGGGTGGTTTTTAAGGGGCCAAGGCAGCCGTGCCTCTCAGCCAGTTCATTGTCTCTTTGTGTAAGTTTAACTCCTCTGAGGTGGTGGGGTGAGCATCCCATCAGGTATATATACGACTCATTAGTCTGCACTTAAAAAGATCGATAACAGGCAGTGGGAGGCTGGAAGACCGTGCCTTCAATGGATTTGCTGAAGGCTTTATTTTCCTCTTGCCTTGAATGGCTTAATTGGTTAAAGCAGATTCCAGACATTCTGATGCTCCTATGTCAGAACAAACTGCACTTTGATATAAACTGTGTTTATCTAGTTTATTTGAAGGTCAGAATTTCATGACATCCTATCCAACCTGTCCCATATATAGGGTTTGAAATAGCAATGAGTCTGCAAACTCAATACGGCCCTTAAATGAACCTGCCAGTTTGATTTCATTCTTTGAAATAGGAAGAGATAAGAAGGGAGAAAAAAAAAGTATTTATAAAGAAAAGCAGTAGTCATGTGAGTAAATTTAGAAGGGGGGAGAGAATGTTACGTTCGACTATGGGGAATCCTCCGTGTGTCTTGTTTCAGTTCAAATAAAGAAAAAAAAATGTTGGTGTGGATTGATCAAAGCTCATTATGAAATGTCAGAGTTATTTAGAGGTACTTGGCTAAATTTCTCAAATATCCACTTGGGGGAGTCTGGAAGTCTTTGGAAAAAGAGAGAGCAAAAATTTACCAAACTTTTATACTCTGTGGAACAGAGCAACTAAGAATTTGTTAAAATGCGGCAGTATAGACAAACGACACTATTAGTAAAATATGTTTAAGTAATCTCTACTAAATATTGTATGAAGATTAAAATCTGTGTCTCCTCTTATTATATTTATTTTTTATTTATATTTTGAGGATACAGGCTTTCTCTGAAACAACACTTTGGGAAGAACTAATGACCTGTATGATTCCCATTATGTCTTTTGAAGTTTAGGATAGTTGCAGTTACTAGACAGGAGATAAAATTGTCATTACTAATGAGTCAAACCAGAGAATAGCTAAAGGCAATGGAAAATGCTCCATACATGAAAGGATCAGATAATGTGGTAGGGGCTTTGTTAGTTAAGCTGTATTTTTACAATATTTTGTTTCTTTCCTCCAAATGTTTCACAAAATATTTATATTAGCAACTTGAAGATCAATTTGCATTTCATGAAACAGAAGCCACGGTTACATAAATTATTCCATGGTACAGAATATTATCTGCATAGAATGTCAGATAGTATTTCTAGTGTTAAAGTTTATAGATCATATGTATCATACATACATGATAAATATCTATATATCCATATCACACATGTTTTATAATCCATATGCATCTTATAATAAACCAGCAAAATATCTTAATAACTTCTGAAGAGTCATTTTACTGTCACAATACCTTTCCAATTACATATTTGATGTTAATATAGGGTAGCTTGACTATCACATCTAA
Source organism: Uropsilus gracilis (assembly GCA_004024945.1). Lineage (NCBI taxonomy): Eukaryota > Metazoa > Chordata > Mammalia > Eulipotyphla > Talpidae > Uropsilus > Uropsilus gracilis. The sequence continues at coordinate 25,784 of PVHY01000965.1, read as the reverse complement.
ATATATACAGAAATGGTAGCAAACTCAGCATAAGTTTACTGCTAATGTTTGAGAAATGTTAATGGAATGAGATTTTTGCATTTAATGTACCCTTGCTGTTTACAAGATATAGTCTATGTCAAAATATTTATAAAATATTGAGTGTGAACAACAAGATTCAGTCCTTACGCATTAACTTGCACAGACATCTTTCAGAAGAGAGTGTGGGTTCCTTTTTTTACTCCTATCCCAATCAAGTAAACATGTCTATAATGGTCATTCAAATTAAGCTACTAATCACACTATATGCACTCATTATGCCATCACCAGTGAGTTCTGTTGCCTATCAAATTTTCATCACATCAACTTTAGTGTTCAGGAGAGAAATGAGCCACCACCATGTGGAATCTGATTTCTAACTACAACAAACAACTGCTGTATTTAATTGAATTATTATATCAAAACATGATAAACTGTTTTATTTGAACTTTGAAAAGACAAATCAAGTAGAAAACCAGGACTTCTCCATCACCTTTTTGTGGCAATAAACTTAAGTAAGTAAATAATGATAAATTGTTATGTCCTCTCATCTTGTTGCTCCCATTTCTTTCCTTCTGTCATGGTGCAAGGAATAAAAGTACAATGTTAAGCAAACATCTTTAAATTTTCTGCTGTGTTAGATACTCTTTGATATCATGATCCATTCTCATTATTTAAAACAATTTTTTTAAATTACAAATAACCATTTTGATATGGGTCATTTCTATGGAGCAGTATCACCCTAATTTTAAGTATCTGGAGAATTTCTGTTACTGTAAAAATGAAGATTAAATATACAATTGTTATTATAAACATTCAGTATCAATATTTCTTAATATTTTAAATATTTTATAGAATAGCCTTTAGATAATTATTAGATAACAGCTTAAAACTGCAAAATTTTCATTAAAATACAATTAGTAATTAAAGTTTAAGTGAGTGGATCAGTCTAAGAAATGTGCTAGGCCATTTTTTACCATGACTGCATTTCCATTTTCTTCTGTCTGTAGTCACAATTCAAATCTAGATTTCTTACTCTGTGCTTGGATGGATTTATTTCACTCCCTGCTCTTCATCTTGATTTGCTTAACCCATGTCTGGGCGCTAGGTTTCAGCATCTTAGCCTTATCTAAGTTTCTCTTATAATGGAGTTCTTGTTCCTATGTCATCCTGAAAAAAAAAAAAAAAAAGCATCAGTATATTACAGTGCTTCTCAAGTGTGCTATGAGGTATTCTTAATATAAATCTGTACTGATCATTTGTAAAGCCATGTAATTTATAACTAAGTTCTGTCATTAACATCTCTTTATGATTGAATTCATACTTGAGACCACACTGGTGTCAAATATTACTGATTTTATTTTGAGTTAATGAGGAAGAAACTAGAATTAGAATTAAATTTAACAAATTAAATTATTTTCTTTGTTTTAAGATGAGAACAAATGATATCATGAATTGTGGCATGAATAAAGATTAAATGGAAGAGGGATTGCATAGAAGAAAAGTGGTAGGAAAGTTGTATCCCCAGAGAGCACCCATATTTGCCATAAACATCACTCAAGTTTAAATCAGTATTGACTCAAACAAATTCATGTTTTGAGATAGGATTTGGTTTAGCAGAGCAACATCATCTGTTGTGTATTTAATAAAGATTTTAAATATGGATATTTCTTCTGCTGTAATTTTATTTTCTTTTTATTTGTTTAGTATTTACATAGAGCTATAAGCATATGGGGTTTCATAATTAGTTTAATGTTAACATATTTAAGAAAAATTATACTACAAGTGAACTATATGCTAGGGAATCTTTTAGGGAACCTTTTAAAAATATCTTCATATTACTCAAGTATTAGAAATGCTGATGTACTAGTTATAGAATGTGTATTGAACAACCATTACCTACTTTATCTGCAGCTGATAATGTGATTATATGATTTGAAAGGAGAAGGAGACGGTGAATTTTTAAGGTGACCATTAGTTAATTACAACTTAAAAGTAGATCCATCTGTCATATTCTTGTATCTATATTTCACTTTTGCTGTGTTTGAATGTGAAGCCTGATAAAAAAGTTATACTGAGTTTTAATAAATCTAATAACCCATCATCTGCAATTGCCCCTGCTATTTAAATATAGAATAATGTGATTTGGCATGATTTAGAAGATTATACATGTGTTCTGGGAGTGGTATTACCATTAATTTGAGCAATTAGCTTAAATCTTTTTAAACATAAGTGAATAGTAATAGCATCCCAGGATTCCAGAAGTAACCTACCAAATCTCACCAAATGCTACCCTCTGCTTTCAGAGACCTGGGGGAAACCTGTACCATTATAAATTCCACTATAATTTAAACATACTACCAATTTACTGTAAGAATCCGTTTATAATACACATCTTAATTACAGAAATTAAAAACAAAAATATATTTAAAATCAATAAAATATGGATCTACATTACAATAAACTACTTAAAGACATGTTAAATTAAAGCAACCACAGAAGACTGAACAAATAATGACTCAAACTCCCTAACCAGTTAATTCATCAGAAGAATGCAACCTCAATTTAATGTTCTACTTTGAATACTAGTCCAGAGTTTATGGAAAACAGAATGGAGATTTCTTAAGACATTGAAATATCTAGTATATGTCATCTCAATATCACTCCTAAGTCTTTACACAAAGAAAGCAAAAATACTAACTTGAAGAGATATATACATTCCCATATTCATTGCAGTACTATTTATAATAATCAGATCATGGAAACAATAGAGTACTGAAAAACAGATTAGTGAACTAGAAAGATATAGCATATAAACACAATGGGATACTATTCATCTATATAAATAATTGAAATCTTGTCATATGTGATAACATAAATAGAAATAGAAGACATGAGACTAAGCAAAATAAGTCAGAAAGAGAAAGATAAGTGCCAGATGATTTCATTCTTAAAGGGAGTATGAAGAAACAGCAAAAGAACAGACAAAATCATGTTACAACCTGTAAATGTTGACAGCATATCTGAGACCACTAGAAGGGCAGGCAGGTGAAAGCAAAGAGGGACCCGATGGGCTATGGATGAACTAACGATGAATGTGGTGTGATAACATACATTTGAAGAGGCGTGACTCTATATGCCTAAAACATCCCATGTACAGTAATAAAAATAATTTAACTGAAAATAATAATTTCCTGATCGAGGATATGTGCTTTGAGTAGCTGGTAAAAATGTGGGAATTGTGAAAAAGCAGAAATTAATGTGATTGTAAAAATGATCAGGGAAAACACAATTTTGCTTAGGTTCAGTCGTAAGAAGTAAATTAAACAGGTTATATTCTGCAGTTATACAGTTCTTTCAAATATCTTTAAAAAAACCTTTGACCTATGTAATATAATGATCTGATACTGATGTTGGTTTCTATTTTTTTAATTCCTTTATTTTTCAATTCTAATAAGTAGCATTGGGATAAATGCCAGAAAAATGTCAATTTAAAAACTAAAGCTACATTTCTAATATGTTGCCAAAGAAATTAATATAATTGGATGCTACATAACTACATTATTGAAAGGAACAATATTAAGATATATAAGTAAAGAGAAAGCTAAAAATGATTACATTCTTGCTTTCACAGACTTTTTCAATAGCAATGTAGCAATATCTATTAACATTAAAATTGCATATATAATTTGGATTACTTTTCTGGGACTATTACATAGAATAAAAATTACACAATTACAGAATTAGGGGAAAAAGGAAATGATCAAAGATTAGATACATAAATTATGAAATGTATATCATATACTTATGCAAATATTAAAAAAAACTTATCAAAACTCACTGGTTTGATGCACTAGCTAGTTGCTCTATTGTAAAGAAAGCTATAAATGAGAGAAAATATAAAGTAGTGCTTGTTATATATAAAAAATAAGAACAAGTATATATATCTGTAAAATAATAAGTAGGCACACATGTAGGTTAAGTGTATGCCTTCTATGTAGTTAATATATTTTTAGTCTGACATGTAGGAGAATAAGAACTAGAAAAGAAAATAGTAAGGGAAGTGGAAGAAAAAAGATTGATAAGTATACACATACAGATAGATACATTAAAAACTGGAAAACAAACAGGAAGATACAACTATCACAGTATTTAGAGAATTACAGAAGATAAAAGTGAAAGGGAAAATAATGGTTTGATACTGAAGTGAACGTTAATCTTTTACAATGGTGAATAAAGAAGGAATAAAAACTATATGTTGGGAAAATCTTAATGAGCTGGAATTGACAAGATTTATTGAAAGAAGTCATGATGAAAAGGTCAAAAAAAAAAAAAAAAACCCTGAGAATTTGATCTCATCAGATGAATGAAGGGTAGATAGCGTTTATTGATAAAAAGAAGATTGGGGAAAATTTATTGAGTTCAAGAAAAAAACAAAATCGTTTGATGTAGAAAAATTTTGAGGAAATGTTAAAAATAACAGTAAAAAAGATAAAATTAAGATTTTGACAAGCATATAATCACAATAAATGGGAATAATTCATATAATTTTTTAAAATGAGAGGTGTTTCAATCATAAAATCTAACAAGTGACATGTTTAAACCTAAAATGATAGACAAGTTGAATGCAAGAAGAAGGACAAGGTAGAATTAGCAACTGTAAACAGAAATTCTCCAACAATATTAAGTCATCTTTTTTTAACTAAGATAACATTGGTTTGCAGCATTGTATATGATTTAGAGGTATTAAGAGAACTGAAGAACTACTACCTCTCTGGTTGCATCCTTGGGACCCTAAAGGTACCTTATGTTTAGAATGTATTGAGTAATTATTGTTTAATGACAGCTTCAGGAAGAAACAAAATTTTTTTTCCCCACAATTCATCTTACTTTTATTTTTTACCAACACATATGATGCCTCTCTTTTTATAAACAACAGAACAAGAAATAGTTTTCCTCAGTGTACTAGTGAACAAAAAATTTATATGAAATGACCCAAAACAACAAAAACCTAATTGAAATACTTTTTCTCATCCGTGGTAGTCATTAGATGTAGGAAAGGACAATATTCATGACTGAAGATTTTCTGCTGTTGTATTCTCCCATGCTAAACATATGACTTCCATTTTGTAATCTAGGGGGCTTGCTCCTGCTTTTCTTGCTTCTATCATGGCTTACAACTTTCAACAAGGTGAGGACAAACGTAGAGGGTATTTTATCTTTAAGAGAGTGATATGAAGTTGCATGTGACACATCTCTGTTCATGTTTAATTAGCTATAACTTTAACATAGCTAACACTGCAACAGGAGACCTGGGAATATATTGTTTGACTATGTACCTAAATAAAATTCAAGAGTTGTATTATAAGCAAAAAAGAAAAGAAAGTTTCTAAAATTCAACACCTAATTAACCCCACCAAGTTGATAGGAAAATTTATTTTAGGATAGATGGTTAAAGGAACCAAATATCTAATAATCTATGTAAATAACATAATATATGCAGTTAGGAACATTGCAATTATACTACATATCTTAGACAAGAGAAAATGACACTGTATGAAAACTTTAAAGGGAAATTTGAGGATACATGAAAATACATTCTATTTATATGAGATATTGCTCTCCTTATAGCTTCTATAAATCTTATAAAATCATAATATTTAACCTTCAAATATTGTTGAATGTCAAGGCAATAGGCTAGAAAGCCCCACCATAAACTATTTCATACTGACATCCAGCTATAATTTTACATCATGGCTTAACTATTCCACATAAACAGCATTTCTGTTGCTAGTTTGCATTTAATAAATTATCAACAAAATATGGGCTTATATTTTTGGTCTCATGGATGAAATTTCATTTCTCTCTTCCAAAATTATTTCACGAGACTTATATTGATATTTGTAGAGTAAAAATACATATTTTCTCAATGGAGATTATTGTTTTCAATAATGCAGAATCATTCATGCTATTGAGTAGTGATTGACTAATAGAAAGCAATATGCACATTGCACTACCTTCCATAAGAGTGTCAGACAGCAAATAGTCTTAAGTCTTCAAATCTTATATCCTAATATCACTGATTAGGTTTTAGGAATTTTTTTTTAGGAAACTTTTAGGGGTGCTGTTCTTACTGACAACTGTTTTGTGATAAAGGTAGTCATTAGTTCTAGCTAGCTATTTAATTGCAGGTTTTGTTGGGAAGAGTTCTTATTATCGTAGGTCAATCTTAATCATAACTCATTGCAAACAAGAAAAAAAATAAAAACTGTGCATCTGAACTACACATTATATATGTAAGCATTTTCAGAGTTATGAACTATACATTATATACGTAAGAGTTGTGAGAGTTCTCATTAAATAGAAAGAAATATGGTTATAATATTTATCCTTTATCCTGCTATACTTTTTAGCATTCATTATGTTTGACAAATGACAATGAAAGAAAAATCCTTTATGAAGACACTATAGTTTCCAAAGAATTAAGTGTTTTGTTTTATTCATATTTTAAGACAATTTTATATTAAATTTTATATGCAAAAAGTTGTTCATAATCTACCTGATGTTAGAACAATAGCATGACATACTAAGAATTTGAAATTAAATATGTTTATTTTAATGAATATACTTTCAATGATTTTAAAATAGGTTTAAGTATACAGAAAAGCAAAATGTATTCTCATGAATTATCTTACTCATCTCTACCCTGTGTACAGTTTCCCTATTATTAAAATCTTAGTGTGGTATATTCATTACAATTGATGAATCAACACTGATTCACTGTTAGCAACTTAAGTCTACATCTTTATTAAAGTTCATTTTATTGTGGGTTTTGGCAAGTGAAGAATATCATGTATCCACAATTACAGTAGTGTGCAGAATAGTTTCACTGTCCCAAAAATACTTCCTTCCTGAACTCTTAATTATTTATCGCCCAACACTCCACCCTTTTATCTTCCTGAAAAGACATATCTCTAATTAAAATCACAGAGTATGTAGCCTTTCGATACTGGCATCTTTTACCTAACAATGTGCATTTAGTATTCCTTCATACATCTTCATAGCTTGATGGCTGTTTCTTTTTATTACTGAATAATATTTCACTGCATTGATATACCATAGTTTATTTAGCCATTCACCTACTGAATAATATCTTGGTTTCTTCTAAGCTTTGGTAATTATGGATACAACTACTATAAACATTCATGTAGAGGTTTTTTTGTGTGAACATGTATTTTCAATATTTGGGGTAAAACCTAAGTGCTAGAGCATATGGTAAGATTATATGTAGCTTTCTAAAATATTACTATTTATGAAACTGGTAGTATTATTTTGCATTCAGATTTCCTGTTACTTCAAAGGCTTATCAGTACTTATTATCATCAGTGCTTTTTATCTTATCAATTTTAATTTGATGTACAGGAGTACCCACTTTCATAAATTTCAATAGTTTTCTTAATTACCTATGATATTGATCATCTTCTCATGCACATGTATTTGGGGGAGATAGCCAGAGTTTCTTATGACTGTACTATAAGTTCAATGCACAAATAAAAATAATCGACCTCATAAAACTCAGTTCTCATCTTTAAGGTGCAATTCACTTTTCATGTGTTTTCAATGAAAACTCAAAGTGTTTTTTCTTCCTCAGATTTTTTATTCTACATATCAAAAATAATTACAAAATTATCTACTTAAATTTCAGTGAGGACTTTTTTCTTTACTACTCTATAATCAATTAGCTAATAGTGAATTTCTGAAATACAACTGCCAAATATGAAATAAGATTTAAAAGGCTAAGCCACCTGACATCTTCTAATATTTTATTTGCAGCATGTCTTATAGACATATAAACATACACTTAAAACATATATATAGGCATATATATATATTCTATGTGGAGATGAATAAAATAGTTTATGTGTAAATACAGTCCTGGATATAATTATATGGAAAAAAATAGCCCCTTTCACCAAATAGGCAATTTGGTCATCTTCCAATGGAAATATACAATTAATGAAATGTTATTGTTCTAACAAATGTCTTTTATGCTAGTATTAGCATTTGTTTTGCTACTAAAAAGGTTAAACTTTATTAATTCCATAAAATGACTGAGGCAAGTCTAACAATATTTTTGTGGATTATTGAGAAATTTATCCATATAGAATATGTCTATTGTACAAATCAGTTAGCAAGATACCATATTTAAATAATTCAGTCTCCATTAATGACTTACTCATATATTGTACATGAAGATATTAAAGCTATGTTTTAATATTTACTTCAGTAGTAGCTAATTAGCTAATAGTGAAGTCCTGGAAATTCATGAACTACTGATCCTCTTATTCTATTTTAAAATTTTTATTGGATAATTACCAGAGCAGAGACACACTCGACAGGGGTTATGAAAAATATCCCTCCCTCACTTTTCTGATGTTACATAAGGAACTTGTCTAACTTTATTTCATGTGTATACATTGATGTATTTGCATAATTGTTATGCACATCTTGTAAAAAGAGGACTGGAAAACTGTCACTATTCTCCTGTGTTGAAATTAAAATATAACTCAAGCTCTTTTAAGTAGTCAGACTGAAATAATAATAACAGTAGAGAAATAAAAGCTTTACTCTCAATGAAACTCACATTCAACAAGTCTAAATCACAATATTAGACTTAATATCAGCAACAAACACAATGAGGCTAGTTTCAGAACCCAATTTTATATTCTGGTATCATGGGTAGATTTTAAATAAATAAGTGTATGAGCACACATGCAGATATCTTTACAATTATGGACCTAGGGAATATTTAACTTGATTCAATCTTTAGGAAATGTAAAATTGAAAGGAGGGATTGTCAACCAACATATGTGCTCATACTTATAGACAACTGAAAGTGATAGGCATGGTGGTTAGCAAGGGGCTGGGGTCTGGGAGAGTAGGAGTTTCTTCAAGACTACTTTCTTCAACTCTTAGTATAGTACTTTTTACAAGTGACTGATTCCTTCAGTTCTGCAGCAACAGTAGTTTCAGTCTTAATTGAAGTGAGCAGGCAATAGAGTGACAATTGAGATAAAAATAAGTGCTAGCCATTCACCAGTACTTACAGAGGTACTGGTCTGAAGGGGAAAATTGTACTACTACAGGTCAGAGCAGTTGAACTAAAGAGAAACATTTATAAAAGTATATCAACATACCCAGGTATTCTTAGAAATAGGAAGAATTGTGACAGCTGCAAAATATTAGAGTACTTAATAACAAGTGAGAGAGAGCATTTCCATTTACACAGAAATGTAAATATGGCTCCCTTGTGCCAATATGTCGGTGAAGAATAGGAAGATAAATGTAAATTATATATCATAGAAACTCAAGCATTCTATCAAATAACTTCCTGCTCTATGATTTATATGTCGCTTTGAAATCTCTAGACTAAAATACTGGTCTTATATTTGATTCTTAGTATATAATGTATTATGTTCCTAAAGCTTTATGTACATTATCTCATTTAAACTTCACAATAAATCTAGAAATTAAATACTACTATTACATTATATAGATATAAAATTAATATTCAGATAATCAATACAGTTAAGATTAAAAATCTTCAGTCCTAACTCTCAGGTCCTATTATGGTAACTCAGAAATGAAGTTCAATATCATAAAATATTACTAATGCATTTGATAATTTTAAGTGAGTCAACCACTTGGCATATATATTTGTTTGAATTAATTTAGTATATCCATATAAAGTCACACAAAAATTTTACATGAATAAACAGTATTTGATTAATATTTGATTAATATTTAAGCAAATGGTTAGCTAATTTTAATAGATTCTTACAGTTGCTTTTTTGTTCACATAACAAATGAGAATACCTATATGTTTTTTCAAATACTCTTAATTAACAGTAATACAGACAATTTAATGTTAAATATTGAATAGGACTCAATTAAAATGAAAGGGCCAATATAAGTAGTAATCATCTAACTCCATTTCTGACAACATGGATGGAACTGGAGGGGATTATGCTAAGCAATATAATCTTAAGAAAAATGACAAATACTAGATTGTGTTGCTTGTATGTGGGATATGGAGAAATAAAATAGTCAGATGAAGCCAAATCAATAACAAAGTCTACAAACTTGACTGCAGAATGAGAGGGAGAGGAGAAAATATAGGGAGAAGGGAACACAATGGACTGTATTGGAGGCCTTTGGGTGGTTGCATGGTAGGTGTGCTATGGTAGCAACATCTGAAAGGAGAGATCCTATATCACTATTCCATAAACAGTGTTGTTGACCAATATTTCCTCAATAAAAATGATATAGAGAAAAGTGAAAAAATAATCATTCATTAAAACAAGTAATAATCATATGAAAGTATCATAGATAAAATAAAATTAATTTAATATATTTATTATATACTTACATAAAATTAATTTTCTTTAAAACATGTTGATGCAATCAAAAGTTAAAATGCTTGTAAAATACAGAAGATGAAAAGAAACTTAAACTGGCTTCAGTGGATTTAACTAAAGACAAAATAATTTATACTATTAGTTTTATTTTGGATATTTCCAGTGGATAAGATTTTTAAATGACAAGAAAAGGCAAATTTACTACCATGTCTCAGTTTCAAATATTCTGTTTTCAATTCTATAGAACTCTTCTAAGAGAACATCTTAGTTAATATATAAGGTGCTTAATATTTGTGATACCAGACTATACAGACACACACGCACAAATTGTATACTTACAGCAAGTCATAATTAATAATAGGATTAGATAGGTCAGAGAATGTAAAGGGTGGGAATCTAGACAAGAAAAATTCAATTGGTATCACAAATATAAGTAGACAGTGGGTTTAGGGTCAACATTTAATAAGATTCATGTAATGAAGGAAATTTGATACAATTGGAAGCCATGATAGTCTGGGGGTTGAATGCAGGGTTTAGAAATCTGTTAGTATCAAATAGACAGGTCTTGAATATCTTATTTAAGGAGTAGAGATAATATTTAGAATGACAATGAAAGGGGGTGGCAGGAAGGGAGAGGGAAAGGTATCTCAATATCAGAATTTCAGGGATACTAGACAATGAGTTTTATTTAGTTGAATAAAGCTGAGGTTTGTTTTTGCTTTTTTTTTTTTCCTGATAGTTTAATAGTGATATTAAAATCCCTCACAGGTTTATAACCAAGGATAGATAAAGGTGCTAGATCCTTGCAAGCTGGTATAAATATTCAGAGCTCTTGAGTAAAATGTGAGGAACTATATAACATAAGACTTCCTCATTTGGTACAGAAATAGTGTGTTCACCCTAATGGAATATGTGTGGAGTGAAGTGTGATGGGTGTTATTTATCTTCCCAAATGTGATTGTTTTATATAGAAGCATAGAGATGTTATTTACAAGTAAACTCTGTTATGATTGATAGGTTAAATGGCTGATCTGTTATATTTCCAATAAATACTAAGGTGTTTTTCAAGTATCTGGGTTTCACTATGTATTTGCCAATTTGAGGATGACAGGACAGGCATTATTTTTAGCTGTGAAACGCTTTGCTCAAATAAAACCTCAGTCTATGTAAGCAGATTCCTTTGAAGTTTAGAATTAAGACCCAGACTTCCTCAAAGAAAATACTCAGAATTCTAAGATGATTATTTTAAAGTCACTGATCTAAAGAACAGAAGAGGATCATAAAGAAATTGTTGCTGAACTGAAAAATCTTATGCCACAAAATGTTTTTAAGATATTCACACAGTCCGGGCACGGTGGCTCGTGCCTATAAGCTCAGCCTATGAAGCTGCCGGCTAGGGATCGCGGTTCGAGTCCCACCTGGGGCCCGTAGCAAGACCTATTTCCAAAAAAAATAGTTGGGTGTGGTAGCGCAAGCCTGTAATCCCAGCTACCTGGGAAGCTGAGGCTGTGGATTGCTTGAGTCTGTGGTACCCCGGGCAACGAGAGCCTGCAGTTCCACCGGCAAAAATAGCGAGACTAGTCTCAAACAAACAAACAAACAAACAAACAAACAAAAAAGATATTCACACAAATAAGAGTAAAACTGCATTCAGTGATCAACTAAGTATCACAATGACTAGTCATTTTTATTTGTAGTATTTTCTCTAAGTTGCTCTTTAAAACTGATAACAAATTTTTTAGTGAAACGAGGTAGAATATACTGAAATGGTAACACTGGTCATTTTTTTCTATGTTTAACCTTTTAAAAAATAACAGTTGTAAGAACAAATGGCTAAATCACACGAGAAAGGTACAAATGATAAAAGGTAGTGCTGAGTGTTGGTATTTTAATCAAACTAAATTCAATTATTCAATATATGGGGTTTAAAAAAGTAATCGTCTGCAATGACACACCATGTTTTATATTGTTGCCATTTTATCACACAAAGTTGCTGCTATAATGAGGAAGTTTGTTAGACTAGTACTTAGCTATGTTGTCACACTTTCTTTGAGTAGATAAAGAATCAAATAGATACTAAGATGATCTAAGTAAAAGCTAAAACTAATGAAAGTGTGTAAGATTACATGTATTACATATATAAACATATATAAGATTACATATGTAAACACAAAGAGAAACAAAGCATAAATAGAATAAAGAGGAGGAGGATGGGTCAAGAAAAGACAAGGAAAGCACTGGAAATCTAACCTGCATTTTCCATTCAAAAGTAATAGTTGCAAAAGCTATAAAGAAAAAGGAAGGGGTAAAAAACAACAACATGCGTTAGCCAGAAGATCTGTGCCATGCTGACTGCTAGGTACAGAAAAGAATTAGCAATGAAAAAAACAAGGTCAGAGAGAGGGCTTTGAAGACTCATTCAGTTTGCAAAAAAAAAAAACTTCCATTCTAGAATAACAAAGATAGTAGTAGGTAAATTAGCATAGTCCAGGCACTACAAAATCAGTACTGGTTAGCATACTAGAAATGTTTGAATACTCCCCTCTAATTTCTCATTAACACACACACACAAGATGAACTCTTGCCATTTGTGATACCTTGAATATCTTTTCTCCTGTGTGTCTCTCTTGAGTCTACTTTCAATTCAAAATGGGTGTATGTTTGCAGTTTCCTTTGTTTTTATTTAATCTTTTGACTCATATACCTAATTGGATGAGAAAAGTTTTAAAGGCAAACAAAATGATTATAATTTTTAAATGATTTTCTAATATTAGGAGTTTTATTTTTTTTAATTGTATTATATTTTACTAAGTCCACATTGTGTTATGAAATTGGTATATTATAAAGTGATATAGGTTCAGACCTCTTCAGATTTATATCACCCCAACATAATCACCAACAAAGCACCCAAACTCCAATCCAAGAACTCTTGCATTGCATTCCTCTTGTCAATTGCCAAGTGTTTCTTTCAGGAGTCATGAAAAGCTACTCCTCTGTTGACATCATGGTAAGATTTCTTGAGTAGATTTTCATTTAGGCAAAAAATGTGATATACTCCCATACACCACACATTTGGGCTTCTTCTAATATTCATTGCATATATTATTTACTTTTTGCATCATAATTACAGAGCAGATATGGATATATTTTTATTAAATTAAATACATACTTTATTAAGACTTTCTTTTTCCTAAGCTTTGATACTTTTACTATCCAAAACAGTATCCAAGGTAGCATATTTAGTTATTATATTTGCTCCTCCTATTTGCTGCACCTTTTTCTCAATCTTGGCGGGTACTTGGTAGACTGTCCTGCATTTAGTTACGATTGGTGTGTTTCTAATGATTAGACTGGTATTTTGTATTTGAGAGAGGAGATCAAAGAGATAAATTTCCATTCTCATGATATTTTATTCATGATATAAATTTAAACATGAATTTTCATTGTTACTGCTGACCTTGGTCAACTTGTGAAGTTATGTTTCTAAGGTTGTCCCTCTGTGCTTTTCAGTTGTCTTTTACTATCCTGCAATGCACACACAGAATGTACTAAGAGTCTTCTACCCATAATGAGTGTGGGTTTATTCTCTATTTACTTGAGTGGGAAACATCTACACAAATTATTTGAAGTTGTTTTGCATGCGAGATTTCCCTATTATCTTTTATTTACTCATTTATTTACATACTTATTCATTCATTCATTTATCTGAATGTTGATTCATGGAAATTTATTTTATACTTTGTTTATAAGCCAGAACTACTTTTAACTGAAAGTAAAGTCTCAATGACAGCCAAAGAGTTAACTAAATGACCAATGTGAGGATACAAACCCAGGAAGCAGTCAAAGTTGTTCATATTAATACAAATTTGGATTTAGTTTATAGGTAGGGAGACTGATTAACTGACAATAATATATTTTATTTAATTTAAAAATGTTAATTTGGAAAAAACAGGAGTGTTTTCTACTTCTAAGATGTTCTGACATGAAGGTATGCTTATGATAAAGGAAGGCAATGTAATTTAGTTGTTTTTTTGTTTGTTTGTTTTTGCTAATGAATTAACTGCAACAATGCAAAATCTGGGAACTCATTGTTAACTTTTTATTTGGAAAAACTGGCTTTACTGTTGGACAGTAGATTTCCAACTACAAAATGAAGACTTAAAGGTGGCTTTGCTCCCTAGTTTTATAGACTAGGGCTGGATACCCTGAAAATGTACAGAAGTCTCTTTGGTGCTCTAATTTGGCTCCTATTTCTCTTTAATATACCTCCATCAGTGTGCATGTGTGTAACACTTCCTTGCTTTTTTGCTACTTTAAATTTTTCTGAGTTTATCTTGTATTTGCTTTCTATGATGCTGTATGTGTATATTTCCTACCACAATCATACAATTAACCATTACTTCAAGAATCTTGTGTCATATCCTTTTCTTGAAGGATAGTGATCAAAAACAAGAGCTGGATAATAGATGTACTCATTCTGCAATGACATTCATTTTTACTTTTTTCATCTAAAACAACAAGAAAATATAGGTGTGAATATTAACTCCGGACTATATACATTTCTTGAATAATTCTACATGTAATCATCACTATCTATATTACAAGTTCATATGGCTTCTCATTCCAATTCATTGTCACATGAAGCCCCACGTTAATTTATAACCACCCACTAATAAAGTAGGAAATGTAGTCCTTATCATTTGTCATCTGTTTACTTAGTTGCTCAGGTCTCAAAAACATGTACTTTTGTTTCAGAATTGATAGCCCTGAACCTAATGGGAAATAACATTCTCAGTTAGGACAGAATTTTTATGTACTGTTAATTTTGCCTTTAGAGAATCAATTTCTTTTCAAAATTACTTAGGTAACCACATAACTCAGTAAGAATTTTTTCATAAATTTCTAATGCAAACATCCATTTGTCACATTATACCTCTCATTCGCTGATCTCTTAATTCCCAACTGATTTATAAAACTCATGAAGATTTACTCTGCATATGAACTTCTATGAAGCAAAATATTGTGATGAACACAACATTGCACCATCAAGCAACATGGTTTTACCATCTTAGGTGATCCCTGTGCTTTATATGTTCAGTTGTTGCCCTTAAAGTCCTAGAGACAACTGATCAGCTTATTATATTTATAGTCCTACTTTTCACAGAATGTGAGAAAAATTGGATAACAGCATATAAACTTTTTCAGACTGATTTTTTTTAGCAATCACTGCATAATATTCTATTATATGGTTTAATCATAACTTACCTATCTACACATTCATTGAATAACTGTTTTTTTACAGTTTATAGCAATTATATATAAAGCTATTGTAAGCATTAATATGTATACTTTTGTATGGCTCTAAGTTTAACTCAACTGGAAAAAATAGCTACGATTATTTTATAACTGTCAATTCAGGTTGATTGATAATGCTTGTTTGGTTTTTCTAAGTCCTTACTGATTTTCTGTCTGCTTCATCTATCAATTACTGAAAGAATAGTTTTGAAATCTCCAACTATGAAAGAAAAAACTATATATTTGTTTTTTTCTTTTAATTCTATCAGTTTGCATCACAGATTTAACACGGATAAAAGCATAAAGTGCATATATGTTCAGGTTTGCTGTTTTCTTGAGAAAGAACTTTATTCATGTGTAATACCCCCCCTTTTTCCCTCCTCATCACAGCCTCCCCTGAAAATCCCCTTTTGTAACAGGAAATACCCCTTTTTTGTCCCTGGTAAATTTCCTTACTTCTGAAGTCTACTTTGAATGTAACACAGCTATGCCAACTTTCTTTTGATTTGTTATGATGCTATATATTTCTATTTTTTTACTTTCAACCTACCAGATTATGTACATAATATACACCTCAGAATTTTTTTATTTCTCTTCACTTTAAAATATATTTTACAGTGTATATAATATTACTGCAGTGTTCTTTCAGATGGTCTTCTTACTTTCCTAATTTTCTATAAGAACCTGCCATCTTGTCCATTGATAAATAGGCATTTCCCATTTTCTTTCAACTTTGTTTACTGGAATTTGCATATGATGTGTCTATTTTTGTCGGTTGGTATTTGATTTGGTTGTGATCTGCTAGTGAATCTATACTGAAGGAATTCTTCATTTCTATGATTGTCATGTTCATTTTTTGCATTTCTTTTTGATTCTGTCTTAATATTTCCATTTTTCCTGTAATTCCCATATTGTATGTTTTCTATTTTTCCACTGGAATCCTTAACATATTTGCTATAGTTAGCTAATTTTTTCAGCGTTACTGATATATAATTGACAAAACTTGTATAAAACATATACAATGTGATAATTTGATATCCTATATTCTATGAAATTATATTCAAGCTAATTAACACATCTTTTAACCTCACATATTTAGCTTTCTCTTTTTTTGGTGGTGATATGGTAGTTATTTTAAATTTCTCATTTGACAATTCCATTACTAGCATCATATTTGAGAAAATGACTGCTTCAATATTTCAGGTTTGTTTTATTTTTTGCTTTTTTTTTTGCATACTTTGTGGTTTTATAGATACTTTGTTAATGGCATCAAGAGAATTTGTCATGTGTGCTAATAAGCAAATAAGCATTTCTCTGCATCTTTATGTTAACTATGACTAGAGCCAAGCTGAGCTCAATGTGTGCTGTAGCAACAAGTATTAATGACTTCTATTTCTGTAGTGTCCTTGATTTTATTTTCTCTCTTCACTTTAGGTTTCTCAGAGCATCCCTCTACAGAGAGAATCTGTACCTTGCAACTGTTTCAGCTGTAATTCCTTAGTATTATCCTAGAATTCTAACTGCTGACGATTGGCAGAAAGATGTGCTGGAGGAAAAAACTTGCATGATTTTCAATTAACTCTCCATCTTAAGTGGACCTATATTTTAGGGGTCAGATCTCACAAATATTTTTCTAGTGATATGGATTTATTTTTTTCCCTCTATTTCCTTAATAGGTTGAACTGTTATAACCCTTATTGACTATACCCATACAATATTATTCCCTCTATCACATTTTCTTTGTTCCATCCTGGTTATGGTTATGGAGTCCCATCTTCTTTCTGCTCTTTTATCCTTAATAAACTTTTCTCATATCACTTCTAAATAAAATTTGCCTTTTTTCTGTGTGCTTGTCCAGGTCAGCGAGTTACTGCTGCAGCTTTGTCAGACACCAAGATGTAGAAGTCTAGTGACTGGGACTCAGCACTGTGCTACAGTCTAGGGCTTGGAGCCAGTCTTGGCTAGAGAACTAGACCTGAAAATTCAGTAACAATATTAGGAGGGTAGTGAGGCTAAAGTGGAAATAAGAGATTCTGATATTCTCCAGATGATACAAGGCTTTGTCAAATGCTTTCCTCTTTGAGAGCAGGCTCTGTTACAGAGGAGTTTCTGGACCTATTACACTATTATTATGGTTTTACCACTTCTACAAGCCTGACCAAGAAATCTTTCTAATGTCCTCATTATGAACATGGTGGAGTTACTAGAGATAAGATACACAAGTTTGTGGGGGATCACCTAAGACTTCAAGGCCCCAGGAGTTTCTTACTCTAACTTTGTCTCCCTATCTGTCACACTAGTGGTTTGTGACAACTGCCATTTAAGTGACCATGCCCGTTTACGGCTACAGTAGGTTTTCTCTAGGTAAGCATATCTCAGCTGTGACTAAATGCATCTCTCTCTCTCTCCAAATTTTCAGGATGTTAATTTGCTATGCAATCTTTTTGCACTATGAGTTCATGAAAAATCAGATTTTTTTTCCTTCCTAGCAGTCTTAGCTTTACCTTACTGCAGAAATGGATGTGTCAACTTCCACACTCTTTACAACTTGGAACTGAAACTAGAAATCTGTTATATTTTCAAGATTAATATAATTTTACTAGAGTGGCTAAATTATATGTGCTGTGTAGGTGGGGATGAGATAGGAGGACATGGTAGCAGTAGTGAGAAGAAGAGAAATAATTTTTGTGCTACTCATTTTCATTAAGTTTAAAGTCTTTGACTCCATTTTTTGAAATGAGACATTTTGTAATAATGAGGGTTTCCAATGTCTAATCAAAAACAGTATGATGGATAACAAATTTTCACATAAAAATTATCTATAAACAAACTACTTAGAAAATATTACACAAATAATCACAGAATATAACTAAGTTGCTTGATTTGAAATGTTTTTACTTCATTCTCAAGATTACATTACTCTCTCTTATTATTAAGGTGTTTTGATGTAAGTTTTGTGTAATATTAATCTATGGAATTAAAATATAATTTTGAGAGGAGATTCTATTTCAAAAGAAGTTTCTTAAATAGTTCATGTTTCTTTCCTCTGTTTCTCTGTCTCAATAGTTACATTATAAATTTTTACTGTAGAAGAAAGTGGAATTTTTTAAATGATTCTAAAATGATGTTTTTAAAAAGCAAGACCTTATCATTTTTTTGCCAATTATTCTTCTTGAAATATCTAGATGAAATATCTTGTTTAATAATTTGATTCATCAAGGAGTCATAAACAACCAAAGGAGTTATTTTCACTTTTCAATTTGTTCCTTTTTGTCCCAACAGAGCAGAGGCATGAAACACAACCAGTGACACAATTGAGATACCCCTCATTTTCTCTATGGTGAAAACAAATTCCTTATTTGTTTGATTTCATTACTATAGTCCTTGAGCATATTTCTTTCTTCAAGAATGTAGTAAATGCTTTCTTGAATCCTATTTACTGAGGAAGAAAACAAAACATAATTAACAACAAGACCGAGTTGCTTTTTCCTGATATTTTGTATTTTTCAGAAAGACTTGACATTGACCTTTTTCTTTGGAAAGATATTTGATTCATTTTTTTTTAGTCATTTCTGTCCTTATTGAGAGTATAGGAACTGAGCACTCCATCGTAATTTTTATTTTTAAGTCTTCAAATAAAAAAAAGTCTTTAAATAAATTATAATTTATATTATAAACCTATTATAATCCGCATGGTATTTATAATTTATAATTTATTTTATTTTATTTTAATTTTCAATTAGTTATTATGCTAATTTCTTAAATGTGTAGGAAAACCACTTTTAGTTCTAAGGAATGATCTGAAACATTCTAGAATATATAGAGTTATGTTATTAAAAATGTATAGAACTGTCTATATATATATATACAAGATACATTTCCCTTGAAGAGTGCCCGGTTTTCTTTATTATATTAGATATACTTATGAGAAGCTGTAGTTTTCACAAATCATTTGATCTGGCAACCCTAGGTTTGGATTAAGCATCTCTGAAATTAAGTTTTAGAAGAAACAATATGCTAGCATAAACCTTCAATAAAAGATATAAAAGCTCATTGCATTTGTTTAGAATTCATAAATAACAAAAGTTAGCCATTGAATTTTGACAATATTAAGGAAACAACCAACTGCTAAAGTCTGTCCTACATTTTACAGACAAATAAGATCATCTCTGAAGTTCTTATAAACCTGGGATAGAAAAAAACAATCATATATATATATATATATATATATATATATATATATATATATATATATATATATATATATATATAGCCAGTATTTAGGAAAATCTAAATTGTTAAGTTAAAATTGAGGATTTATTTCTCTCAAGATGAGATTATTATTTTAATAATTTTATTAATTTCAAAGCAGTGTAAAACTCTGATAGTCTTTAGATTGTCTATTTAGTTCCTTTGTCGCTTTTAGTTATATAACATTGTTCGAGGTGTTGTGATCTAATTATTTTTAAATTTTTATTTTCCCCACTTTTCCAATTTTATTAAATGCATTTCTTTCACTGACTTTAAGCTTTTTCCTGTAAATTACAGGAAACATTTGTGATAGAAACACAAATGATTCTTGACAACAAATATACAAATAAACTTTTTTCCAGCAAAGGGACAATTGACTTTCTACCACCACCATCACCAACTTTGGGAAAAGGTGACATCGAATATATTTGAAAGTGTATTAAAACATTCCTTATTACCTGTATCTGAATAATATTTTGCATATTCCTTTGAAACTGATTAAATATCTTTCTGACTTCCTGATAATGAGTGAGAAACAAGATCATGACCACATGTTCCTTTTTTTTTTTTCTTTTTTATTTATGCAGACCTTAAAAGTAGAGATGAGGTTTCCCTGCTGGTGAAAAAATCTGCCCCTGACAGCCTCTTGTCTGGATTTTGAATTCGCTTTTTCAGCCCCACATTTGTTAAGTCGATTCTATGAAGTGAATCTCTTAATATGTATTTCCTTCTGGTTATCTCATTCTTAATTAACCTTGAATGATATACTATCAATCAAATAAAAATGTATTATAAAAACATCAACGTGAATTTAAATTTTGTTGCTAATAGTATAGTTATCGAATAATTTTTTCACTGACTTCTAAGATGAATAATGAAAATAAACACTTTATATTTTCATATTTATTTCACTGAGGTGTTGTTTTCATAGAATAAATTCACTCTTTCTAAAATTATATACAGTTATACAAATTCTGGAAAACTAATAAGTTAATATAATCACCACACTACCAAGATAAAAAATTGTCACAACCCACAATTTCCTTTTATCTAACCACCATCCAGAAAACTTATCTTTAAAATACTTAGTCTGTTTTCTGTTCTTACAGTTTTGAATTTTCAGAAATTTCATATAAATAGCATCCTACAATATATATTTTATATTGTATTGTTTACTTTCGGTAATGCATTTGTGATTCATTCATATTCTTTTATCTATTAGCTATTGTCATGTTTTTGTTGTGTATATTAGTTCTTCTATCGAGTGCATAGATGCACTGCAGTTTATTTAGACATTTTCCAGTTGAAAGACATTTGAGTTGTTTTACATTTTTTGGTGATTATAAATCTGTCTTTGTAAATAGGATTTTCCCCCATTACATCCTTAGTGTATTCATTTTTAAATTATTTACTGAACTCCTATTTTGTGAGCAGGTTTATAGTACTGGGGATACATAATTCTGGGTATAGATGCTATAAAGATAAATAATTAAGCGATGAGTTTGCGAGCAGTGGGTAGATAAGAAATATGAGGCTAACACAGCTGTAGCAACTAGTATAGATTGTGGAATCATGTAATAATTTCTAAATTGTGTGACCTTTAAGTTGGTGCCTGGAGAATCCAGACAAGATTCCAAAAATCAAGAAATAGTCATTTAATCCTGAACCCTGCCAGGCAATATTTTGTCAAGTCCTGAAGGCTTACTGAAACTTAGTTTTCTCAACTGTAAAAGATACTGAATGAAATTAATTCTATAGATATTTTAATAAAACTAAATTTTATAATATTTAAATATAGCATGTGTGTGACAGATTAATGTGTGAATTCAAAAGGCTTAACAATAAAAAAGTGTTATGTATTTCAAAAAACTAGAAAATTAAGTTTTAAAGCTTTTGAAATATTAGAAAAATCAGGTTCGAATAGTTGTTTCAGATCTCTGAACTGAGTCCCACTTTTAAATTCCTCCCTCCAGAGCTAGCTCATAGATTACTTGATGGACAGACGCATATATACAACTGTATAGGGATAACAGGTTTCTTATGCATTTTAAATTTTCTTCCTAGGGTAAAAAAAAAATAGTAGAACCTTAAATGCATGCCAAACCAAAAACGGAAGTAAGCAAATTTAGAGGCTCTGGCTCTAGGAAATAGTGATGGAACTCAACATTGTTATAGATAATAACTGCTAAATATTGCCTTTGACATAAGCTATTCTAGGTAGAGAATGATTCCATCCAAAACCATTCTTATATGACCTTCAAATTGTGGTCAAAAGAAGGAAAACATTTTTTCAGAGTAATTAGTTCTTGTCTAGTGATTTCATCTTTCTAGAATAATTTTTTTTCCTGTTATCTCTCTGACAAGAACAGTTTGCCAACAGCCTCCAACACATTCTTTTCAAGCTTAATGGGAAAATTTTAGATAGGAACAAATGAAACTCCCAGCCACCATTTACATTCTAAAGTGTCCAAGAGAGTAATAAACTAACAGAGTTTACTGATATATCTTAATTCTATTGAGTACTATTTGTGCAATAGAAAATTATGTATAATTTCTGGATGTAAAAGCTTTAAAATGAAAATTACTTTGAGAATGCATGATTAATCTAGATCTTAAAAAATTAATCCAATTAGGTTAAGACAATCAAATAAATTCCTAGTCTACTAATCTATATTGTTCATCAGGAAAATTTCTGTTTTTTTTTTTTAATTAAAATCCTCAACTTCTAATTTTTAATTGATCCTCAACTTTTTCATTACCTGTGTTTAAATGCTTATTTCTGAATCCTTTGTCTAGAAGTCAAAACTCATTTTTCCTTGAAAGAAAACCGATGTATTTGCCTAAAAACAAATGCTATCTAACAAAAACATATGAACTATGACATTCATTCTTTTCATAAATGTTTAGCATTCTGTGTCTTATTCTATGTCAGGTACTTGGAATTAAAAAAAAAAGTCTACCTTTAAGATCCTCATCTGGAGTGAGAGAAAATTATCCCAAAGTATTAACCAATTTTTCTTTTTTTCTCATTTAAAAGATAAGCAGCATTATATCAGCTAAATTTACAGAGCTATTATATCTCTTTCGGACACCTTGGTGTATTCATCAGGAAAGCACAAGTTTCAATGGATGTGTACTTGTCAGAAAACATAGCCCCCTCACTTTCCTGTGAAATGAGCTCCTCCATTAAGTGCAAGGTGATGGTTCAGTCAACTTATATAAAATAATTCCTTGAAAGGGAAAGCCAGTTTGAACTTGTATTTCCATTCGCACATTCACTGTTTCTTATCTTTATGTAGTATTTGGTTTAAACTTACCTTACAGAGATAATGGGAGCAAGATATCCCCTGAACTTCTGAACATAGAATTTATAGTTTGGATAGTTATCATCAAAAATTGAATCTTTACATCAGTTTTTTGACACATGGAGAAAAAGCTATTATGGTTGAAGTGCAAAGTAGAAGAAAATTGAATTTCTCCTCTTTACAAAAGAATATAGCAAATAGCAGTGTAATATCCCTCAAGGAATGACAGAAAATAACAGTATATTTAAAACTTCAAAAGCACAGAGGTGACAATCCATGGTAAATCTCTCTTTATTTGCCTGTTTGTTAGTGACAAAGTGAATATATGTTGCATATCAAGATAGATTAGTGGAAACTCTGATGAGGTGTCATTTTCTAGCTGGATTATATTATCCTCAGTTTCTGGTAGGTAGCTGGTGAAGTGAAAAATGTTTATATCTATATCAGTAAAATTTGATGTGTCTACTAATAGCTTCAAAATATATAAAATAAGACAAAAGTAAAAGAAAAATTGACCCACAATCACTCTTAGAGTTTTTAATAAAATGTTCAATGTTTGAAAATAAAGTTTTGAAGAACACAATAAACTTAAGCCAAATAAAACATTGCATCTGTGACTGTGTATGTGTGTATATGTGTGTGTGTGTATGTATATGTGTGTATAGTTGCTGCGAAAATAATTGCCCAATACATATAGCTGTCATTTCAAATTATTTGCACAGACTTTATTCAAATGATGAATTTACACTAACCATAGTAATAGAATATTAGAAATCAATAATGTAAACAAGATTAGATAATCCTCAGTTGTTTGGAAACTTAACAGCTCAGTATCCAAGAGTTTTCTCAGTGAGCTAATAGCTTTACATATACATTTATAATTTAGTTTTCACAACTTTTCTATGAGGAAATTGTTAGTATTATACAGGAATGGGCTGAGGTTACCAGAGTACAGTGATTTTTCAAATGTCACATAGTAAATAGATTTGGACTTGAGCTACAGAATAATGAGCTCTGTTTATACACAATGTAAGCCTCCCTCATAGACTTCACTCAGTAAAAATAATTTAATTGATCATTCAAAATATCTCTGTGGCCTGCAAGGTTTGTGAATTAAACAACATTTGTCTCATATGTTTCATATGTCTGCAATCTATTACTACATTGAGTTTAATTTATGACTGGGTAGTAGAGAATCCAACAGTTGAAGCTAACTCTCACTCTTCCTACAAGGCAAGGTATTTATTGAATATTTACTATGTGTTTGCCTCTGAGGTCTCATATAACAAAATGATTCCTCAATAGTAGCAAGCAATTGAATACATATAGATTTTTTTATGTTAGCAGGCCAATTTAGTGATAATATTTTACAGATGGAACACTTAAATACTTTCCTTCAATTATTAAACCCTAGTAAAGCAAATAAATCAAAGTCAATTTAATAATATTTAAATAGATCAAGTCAAGTGCCAAATATCAACTTTATAGTAATAAACCCAATAAAAACATGTTTTTAAAATTATTACTAAAAGTAACAGAGTTGGCTCTTGAGACAATGTAAGATTTATCAACTATGGGAAAGATAATGGTTATTATATCTAATCTAATCAACTCTTGATTAGTGGATTCCATATTTTAACTCTTTTAGTATTATGAATATTCATTTTACTGATGGTGAAGTTGACTTTTATAGTTGTCTAACCCTTCCTGATTTGAGGATTCCTAACAAATATATCATATATCCTCAGAGAGATCACTGAGGATTTGAATGTAAGTGGAGACATGCTCCATGTCTCATGTGAGCTACTTCAAAAAGATCAACTGAGCATTTGACATTGAAATAGGGTCAAAATGGGGCAGAAGCCACCAACCAGCAAGGCCCAGGGTGAAATACATACATACAAACAACATGCATACATACATACATACATACATACATACATACATACATACATACATACATACGTACATTCATAAATGGCACTTTAAAATGCAGCTTCTCCCACCCAGGTTCCCTCAGGTTCATAAGACCCATGCATAGCAGTTGCCTGTCAAATGCAATTTAACAACATGCTTTTAGTTAGAAGGAATATTGACAGGAAAACAAAAAGTCCTAAAGCCATAGTGGCCAGTTATCTTACCCCAGTCACCATTTTCAGTCCCAAGATACATGTCAATGATGGTGCCCCTTCCAAACCTGAGGCAGACACTCTGCAAAGCCCAGTCTTTCTCCAGGTTCTTCTTCTCTTTGCTTCTTCTCTCTCCAGCATTCCAAGCTGCTCCACTTCTCCCAGGTTCTTCAAACTTCTTCAACAAATGCTGACACAAAAATCAGCTTTCCAAATCCCTGGCTATCTCCAGATACCAGCTCTCCATGCCACCTTGCTCCGGTGCCACAACTCTCCACACCAGCTACGCTTCTGCCTGCCACTCTCCCACCATGGCTCCTTGTAACCAACAGTCCATTCTTCCAGGGGGCTTCTGCCCAGCCTGGTTA